>JAANQP010000281.1:0-59313 GCA_011320165.1 Fusarium protoensiforme | reverse complement strand
TCCCAGGTCCCTCACTTCTTGTTTCTCTAGCTCCCTCCTGAAGAGTCAGTCCGAGCGCACTGATGTTGTCCTCACCTCGTGTATGTAGTATTCGGGTATGATAGGCTTGCCTTGCCGGCCTTGGCCTGCCCTGCTTCCTGCAAGATCAATCTTGCTCGACTAGTCCAGGGTAATTGTCGACATTGGTTACTCCGTCTGATATAGATGACGATCGCAACGTCCTATCCCATGCAGGGAAGGAGGCCCGTTCGTCTGGTGGGCTCCAAGGTCTCGGCTACGATTACACGGACGGCGCCATGCAACTCTCATGACGGATTCAAGGGGCATCCCCGTGTCAAAGCGCAGCCCATCTAGCAGGGACCTCCCTACCTTTCACCCAAGCACGATCGAGGGCCGCTGAGTGGGCCCCTGGATCTTGGCTTGGGGGCGTTAGTGTGACTGCGCTACTGAAACTGGGCTGCAGAGTCCGGCAGATCCGTAGCGCGCCAGACGACACCCTCCTCACTCCTTCACGCCCGTCGTCAGAGCGCAGCAGCCAGAGCGGCGGCCAGATGTGTTTTGCCAGGCACGGAGGGCCAAGGTCGAGATGGCACGTCTTCTGGGACCTGAGCGGCCGCGGCCACTGCTCCATAGGGCCTGGGCCGACTCGGGCTTGGGCGCCATTAAAGCCAGTTGCTCCCGCGTCCTGAACCCTCTAAAGAGGGAGCCTCGTCCGTACATCTATCTCGTCTTCGTCTTTCAATGATGAACTCGCAGCATCTCGCATTGGGAACCGCAGAGAGACAAGAGAGAGTAGACAAGGAATACTCTTTCATCGAAGCCCTTGCTCTTGGACCCCGGGAGTCCTTTTCCTTGGTATCTAAAGAAGCGCTCGGTCTCCCTTCCTCTCCCAGCACCCCGTCTCTGCCCATCACACCAGCCTCGTTGACTCGTCCGAGGACTCCTCCTCCTCCTCAGCAGCAACATCACCTCTTCCCGGCCACACCCCAACAACACCAGACCTACCCGACTCTCCTTCAGCAGCAGCAGCAGCTCCTCCAGCAACAACAGCAGCAGATACAACAGCTACAGCTACAGCAGCAGCAGCAGCGCATCTACTCAAGCGCCTCGTCCCTCTCACAGCACTCCCAGCTCTACCCCAGCCCGCTGCCTCGATCCCTCACCACCAAGAAGAGCAACGCCATGGCCAACTCATCCAAGGCCCAGTCGGCATGCCTCGAGCTCTGCCACAAGACGACGGCGCTCGGCGACCGCATCTCGGTCCGCATGCTCGAGTATCTGACCATGCTCACCAAGCAGCCTCACGGCCTCGACGTCCTGGCCCACGACTTCCTCGACACGTGCGAAATCCTCTTCTCCATTGAGGCAGGCCTCGGCGAGTGCATCCGCAACCAGCAGACCTTCCCCGGCGACGTCATCTCGGAGCTGAGCAAGAAGTTCCGCGTCACCCAGGCCGACTTCCAGCTCCTCGACCAGATGCTGGGCAAGTTCCTCGAGAACGAGCGCAAGGGAGCTATGGGTCGCATGCGACGTGGATGGGGACGAATCTTTGGTGACAATGACATCGAGAAGATGATCATCGCCCTCGGACGCACGCGCGAGAGCCTTCGCATGAGCGCCTTGATGTTCCAGTGGAGTCTGGGCAATGAGAAGATTGAGAACGAGCTTGGGATCGGCTACACTGGCCTCGCCGCCGCCCTCGATCGCATGGACACTCGAGCTGGTGTCGCCCGCGCCAAGTCTGAAAGCCATGGATCACAGTACAGGCCTTCGTCGGCCTCTCAGCACCGTGGCATGGAAGGCCATGTTGTCATGGCCAGCAACCAACCCCCATTGCCTCCTCTGCCCTGGGCCGAGCGAACCTCTTCTATAACCCATGAGCCTCTCAGCCCTGGCCTTGCCGACCTCCGAGTCTATGGAGGCTCCAACAACATGAACACGGCCAGCTCCATCAGCTCCAACGAGCGATATCACTCTGGAACCACCGCCACCTTTGATCGCATGAGCACCTTTGATGAGTCTCATGAGACTCGCTCCCACCACACCACTCTGTCCGACAGCGAGGCTTCCCTCGAGGAACTCGCGGGCCTTGACCTCAATGGCGGAACCAAGGTTGTCCGACTCAAGGCTGATCCCTTCAGCATGCCTCGATGGAACCCGAGGAACACCGCTGGCGCCGATGCCGCCAACCTCAAGTCTGCTCTCATCTCTGCTGTCCGTGGCAAGAACCACAAGCTCATTGAGCAGCTTCTGGATCGTGGCGTCTCGCCCAACACTGGCCCTGAGCACATGGCTCTCAAGGAAGCCATCATGAACACCGACGCCGAAGCTGTTCGACTTCTCCTGCTCTTCGGCGCTGACCCCAACAGCACTGATCGCGACGGTGTCACTCCTCTCTTCGCTGCCGTCGAGAAGTCCTTCCTCGCTGGCGCCGTTCCTCTCCTCAAGTATGGCGCCGACCCCAACTTCACTCGTGGTTCGGACAACGAGACGGCCATGGGCGCCGCAGCCATCGCCAACAAGGTCAACTTTGCCCACCTTCTCCTCATCTACGGTGGCGACCCCAACCAGCTGACGGCCACTGGCGAGACCCTTCTCATCAGCGCCATCAACAAGAAGACGCCCAAGAAGTTCATCGACCTCATCCTCGACTACGGCGCCGACCCCGACGCCAAGAGCAGAGAAGGCAAGACTGCCCTCTTTGAGGCTATCCAGAACTCCAGGGTCGACATCGTCACCAGCCTGCTTGACCACAAGGCCAACCCCAACCTGCCTGGTCCCAAGCACATGCTCTGGCCTGCCACCTACCAGACTGCCTGCCTGCAGGTCCTCCTCTCTCACGGAGCTGACCCCAAGAAGTGCCCTGGTATCATGGAGCTCGCCGCCAGCGTCAACAACCTCGAGTCCGTCAGGGTCCTCCTCAACGCCAAGGTGGACCCCAACGCGAAGAAGGACAACACATATACACCTCTCTGCACGTCCATCCGTGACAACCGCAGCGACATCTTCACTCTTCTCCTGGCCAACGGCGCTGATCCCAACGTTCCCGCCGCCGAGTACCCGGCCTTCAAGTGTATCACACATAACCGCCTTCACTTCCTCCCTGCCCTGGTCGAGGCTGGCGTCAACCTCAGCTCTCCCAAGGGCATTGTCGAGACTGCTGTCAGCGTCAACAACATGGAGGCTCTCAACTGGCTCCTCGACCAGGGTATGAGCCCCAACGACAAGAACCCCAAGGGCCACTCCCCTCTCACGACTGCCATCCGGGAGAACCGAATCGAGATGGTCGACCTTCTCTTGACCCGCGGCGCAGACCCCAACGTCCGCGGTCAGGACTGGCCTGTGTGCATGGCTGTCCGCAACCCTCCCGTCCTCAAGCGAGTCCTCTCTGTGCTCGCCGAGCCCCGGGCTTTCAAGGGAGTCATGGAGATGGCCGTCGTCGCCAACCAGCTGGATTCCGTCAAGCTGCTCCTCGCCGCCGGCGTCTCTGTCGAGGACAAGAACGGTGGTGTCTTTTCACCACTCACCTCGGCCATCCGAGAGGATCGCAAGGACATTGTCTACTTCCTCATCAACGAGGGTGGCGCAGACATCAACGCCCCCGGCGAGCATCTCCCCGTGGTCAAGGCCCTGCGGAGATACCGCGGCGACTCCGAGATCCTCGAGTTCCTCCTCGAGCACGGCGCCGACCCCAACAAGCTGTACCGTGGCTGGAACGCTGTGATGCAGGCCGTCGAGAACGGCGACGAGGACATCCTCCGCCTGCTCGGCGAGAAGTCTGGCTTTGACCTCGATGTCAAGGACGAGCTAGGCCGATCCGTGACCGAGATTGCCGCCTCGAGAGGCTGGGACGAGGCCGTCGACATCCTGATGGAGTTCGCCGCCAAGCCGTCGGAGAAGGCTCACTAGACAGACGATGGATGACGGAAGGGGTTATTGTAAGATGACGAAACTTTCTTGGGTAATCACGTTATTGGGTCGAGGTTTAGGATCTGGAGTCAACGAGATTGTTTTTGCGGTCGGTAATGGGGATGGTGGTTTCAAAGGTCCTGGCTCTTATATCCTCTGTTTAGACACAGACAGGCATTTTTCTTTGTATATTCCCCTGTTCGTATAGTAGTCTGGCTCTTTCCGGTTTTCTCTCATCAGAGATAGTTTTTCTATGTCTAATCTACTTTATCAAGTTATACACTGGCTCCATTCTCGCGTGATTCATAGTGTCAATTAATTGTCTTCAGCGACATCATGTTTTTACTCTACAGCTTGGTTCCCATGTTTACATGAACAGCCTTGATCTGTGTGTAGGCTTCCAGACCAGCCTCACCAAGCTCCCTGCCGATACCGCTCTGCTTGACACCCCCGAATGGCACGCGAGGGTCACAGTCTTGGCTGCTGTTGATCCAGACCATGCCAGCCTCGATCTCTGCCGCCACCCTATGAGCCTTCTCTAGGTTTGTGGTAAAGGCAGCAGCTCCCAGTCCGTACGTGGTATCGTTGGCCAGCTCAATAGCTTCCTCCTCAGTCTTGAAGGTGGTGATGACCACGACAGGGCCAAAGATCTCCTCACGGTAGACGCGCATCGAGGGCTTGACCTCGGTAAAGACTGTCGGGGCAATGAAGAATCCCTTGTTGGAGCCTCCGACCTTGAGAGGGTGGCCTCCAGCGGCCACGACAGCACCCTCCTTCTTTCCAATGTCGATATATTCAAGAACCCTCTCGTATTGGACCTTGGACACCTGAGGACCCTGGTATGTATCCTTGTCCCATTGGTTCCCGACTCTGCTCACGACATTGAGGGTGTCGATAAACTTCTTGATGAAGGCGTCGTAGATGGTGTCTTGGACCAGGATTCTCGACGTGGCAGTGCAAATCTGTCCCTGGTTGGACATGATGCCAAAGTGCGACCACTTCACCGCCTGCTCCAGGTCCGCATCGTCAAAGACGAGCAGTGGCGACTTGCCGCCAGTCTCTAGGGTGATGTTCTTGAGCGTCTTTGCCGCGACGCCCATGATGCTGGCAGCCGTCGCCGTGGAACCGGTAAAGGCGATCTTGTCCACAAGAGGATGTTGCACCAAGGCAGCTCCCGTGTCTCTGCCGAGTCCGTTGACGATGTTGACGACTCCCGGGGGGAAACCCGCTTCCTTGATGAGCTCTCCCAGGATGAGGATGCTCAGAGGTGTCTGCTCGGCGGCCTTGAGGACGACAGTATTGCCGCAGGCGAGGGCAGGTCCGAGTTTCCATGTAGCCATGGAGAGGGGATAGTTCCAGGGGATGATCTGCGCAACAACACCGATAGGCTGACGGATTGTGTAGGCGAACTTTTGAGGGTTTGTGCTGATGGTCTGGCCAAAGGTCTTGTCGGCCCAGCCAGCGTAATAGCGGATGACGCCGACAGCCTCGACGAGATCGTTCTCCAACGTCTCGATGTAGGTCTTGCCATTGTCCCAAGCGTCAACGGTGGCAAAGAGCTCCTTCTTGGACTCGATCAACTCGGCCAGACGGTACATCAATTGACCGCGGTCAGAAGCAGGAAGCTTCTTCCATGACTCGTGGCGCAAGGCGGCTCTGGCTGTCTTGACGGCCTTGTCGATGTCTTCAGCATCGGCGGCTTGCACAGTGGCAATGACCTCCTCAGTGCTACAGTACCGATGTCAGTAATCGCATTGGCAAGTTGATGGTGATGAACATACGCAGGGTCAATAGAAGTAAGGGTCTTGCCGCTGGACGAAGCGACAAACTCGTTGCCGATAAACAGGCCAGTGGGCTGAGACCACTTGACGCCATTCGGAGCTGTCAATTCAACGGAGGGAGGCGCCATGACGAATGAATACGGGTAATTACTGTAAAAAAAGAACAAGGGTTTAGCGATCTGGGGATAACGAGCCTTGGGTCTGGGGTTGGGTTGGCGAAGCTGGTTTCTTGTATCCTTGAGAGCGGCGACCGGAAACGGTATCCGTGTGACGATGGACGCTTCTCCTCTTCTCGTCCCGAGTCAAGTTGGTGATGCTGACGGATGCAACTCGTTCCCTTTGCGAAACTGGATCGCGGAAACCTTCTCTTTTTGAAGCAACCTCCGGTCTGGATTGAGCAATCAGATAAGCCAACAGTGAGACGTTAGAACCCCGCCTCACTCTCTCTCCACAGAGGGGCAGGTAGAATGACGTGTTGAGTCGAAGGGAAGGGCCTCATGACTGAGGGGTTTGTTTATCTTTTTTGCTATCTATTCGCCATCTACAGGCTAGACTGTTCGCTTCGCAGCCGCCTCCTCCGCTACCGCCCTCGGGATCTCGGCCTCGAGGCCCTCTTCCGTGGGTTTCCATCCCAGCAGCTCAGCGCCGCGACGGGCCTTGCTTCTAGCGTTGCTGCCGAACAGGACGGAGCTGTGGGGCAGTACAGTGTCGGCCTCGGGGTTGTGAAGCTCCTCCACTTTAGTGGTCTCCAGAAGGCCCTGGTCCTTTGCCGCCTGGGCGACTCTGTCCGAGATGTCGGCCCACGACTATTGTGAGGGTCAGTGTCTGCAGTGTCAATTGCGGGAAACGCGGTACTCACGATCTCTCCAATGCCTGTCAGATAGATGCCATCCTCTCCCCAGATCTTGCTGTCATCATTTCCCTTCACGCCAGCCTCGGCCAGAACGTAGAATAGCCTTGCAATGTCGGCGACGTGAACGTTTCCCCATCGGCTGAGACCCCGTCCGACTCTCACTGCATGGCCTCTCTCCAGTGCCACCTTGGCCAGCGTGGGGATCTGGTAGCTGCGCTGCTTGATGGGACCTTGGCCCTTTCCGTAGATGATGGGAGGCAGAACAAGAGCTGTCTTGACCGAAGGTGTTTGCTTGGCGACATCGAGGAGGTAGTTGTCGACTGCCCGCGACTTGTGGGCTCTGAGAAGGTCCCGGATGGATGAGACGCCGTCGAGGTCATCCCAGACCTCATCTGAAGGCTCTCCAGGCTTGAAGGATGGAGACGCCAATTCCTCCACAGCTAGGCCGCTGGCGCCAGAAATCTGAACCCAGTAGCTGGGAGCCTGTCGCTTTTGCAATCCGCGGTGGATGGCCTGCACGCTGGGAATGTGACTGTTTGACGCGACATCTACGCTGGTCGTTAGCAGAATCACCACTAGGGCTTGGAGTCGTAACACGCACGCAGCACAACAGAGGCTTGAGATGCCTCTTGCTCCACTAGGTCACCATCGTTAAGATCGCCAATAACGGTACGGATCTTGGGATAGGCCTGCGAAATGCTCTCTGCGGACTTGGCATCGCGAACGAGAGCCGTGATGGCGTACTCTGGGTGGCCGCGTACCAGCTCGCGGAGGACCTGACCACCGACGTAGCCGGACGCGCCAGTGCTGAGCACAGTGTCAGTAATTTGCATAAGCCAAGAGAAGCATGACAACAGCCTCACAGGAAGATTGAAGACATTTTGACAGCTGTGATGGACGGGATGAGGTGCGATGTGATGTGATTGCTACACTGAAGCTATGTACTACGGCTCAAGATGAGGTGGGCTATTTATGCCCTCATTCATCAAATTATTAAGCTGCATATGGGAATTACGACACTGTGGGGAGAATGGCGCTACTTATGCTCCGACTTTGCTTGGAAATACTCGAGATAAAAGAGCAATTGTCCCGCCACTGCCTGCATTGCGACTGGGCTCCCTGCTTGTCGCGGAGACCTGCCATTTTAGTGTCGATGAGACGATCCCCATCACCAACTGACTCTGCAACCACCGAGTTTGGGTGTCGCTAGGGTAGTACTGTAAAAAAGGCTACAGTAGCCGACACTTGCCGTGGTCACGTTGGCTGCAATTGTTTGACGCTTGCCTGTTGTGTAAGTGATGGAATTGATGAGAACAAGCTAGAGGGCGAGTTTGGCGGCTGCAGGCATGTCATTGCTCACTGTCGAGGCCGGATACAAGGTTAATTCATGTATGCATGTGTCATAGAGGAAAAGAAGTTTATACGAGTGTTATTCAGTTCATGAGTTCTACTAAAATATTGACAATCAGCCATAGGCCTTGATGGCAACGACCTGTGGTTTTGACCTGACGTCGGCTCATGGGAATGGTTACCTGGCTCGGCATTCTTAACGCTCAGGTTGGTCTCGAGTTGAAGCGAGAGTAAAGTCTACAGTAATAACTGTATGGTTTGTAGATAGCTTGTCAAGATAGGGTGGTAGTCAATGCGATACGTTGTTTGGGCACATAGGTTCAAGTCGTGTGTGCTAGGTAGTGGACATGAATGCGCCAATGTAAGGTCGCTGATTGATATGAGAAGTTCATGGATAGATAAAGAGTTTGCAAAAAGGGTAAAAACCACGAGGGAAACAAAAGGACAGTAGGAACTTCCAGTAGAGAATACGTAGCAAAGATCAATACTCCAGTCAGTGCAGCATTCTGGTATCATCGCATTTTGCCGGTTCCAAAGGATTTGAACATTGAAATAGTTCTACAAGCTCATACAACGTATATGCTAGTCAGAATAGCTCACAACAAGCTGCTGTTTGATAATTACAAGTGTCAAGGTAGATTGGAGTATTGGCCGCGGACAATGTCCCTTGGAGACTACCAAAACTCCGTCTACGCTCGAGCCATAGAGAATACCTACGAAGAAGAGCCCCCAGTTTCACCCCACGTGATACCTTCTTCCGTCTTCCAGAATCATGTTGAGGCCCTCGGGCGACTGGAGACAGGGGTTGTACTGGGACCAAGCCACCATGTTTAAGCTTGATGAATGGAATGCCGCTGGCTAAGGATTAATGAGCTACGTGGGACTTATACTGCTGCCTATAAAAATCACTGCCGGGATTCTGATCCTGCGCTTGGGAAATGTAGGTCTTGACGATGGCCGAGGATCAATGCAAGTTGGCCATGGCCCTTCAGTTGAATTGGATTGCAATTCTGAATGGGCCCTAATCACTAGTGGCAATTGAAGCTTGACCCCCATCATGATAACTTCAACTTTGAGTATTTCATCTTGCTCAGCTATTCTTGATCATCTGCATGGATCTCCATTCCAAGCCGTGGGGCAAATGTTGGCTGTGCCGGGCAACGCTGATCCTTTGTTGGTGGCTGAGCTTGTTTTTGCCTCGCCTCTGCTGATCCAAGGCAGTCACCAAGATGCTCCCAATCAAGTGTCCCGTCGCATTATTTATCTGAAGCAAGCCAAGGCTGTGCTCACACAACCCCAGAATAATCCCTGCCTGGTACGTCACAGAGTTTGGGATAACAAGTCAGCAACATTGCTTTAATAAGAAGTCCCTTGGAGACGCCCTCAGAAGTGGATTCAGAGCAAGAACGACATCTAGATTCAATCATGGCATCCCCTCCTCCGTACTATTCCGACAACAATGCGCCGGCTCCAGCTGGAGATGCACTCCCGCAATACGAGAGCGCAGCCTCTAGCTCCGGCCAACCGCTTGCGGCTCAAACCGATACACCAACCTTTCTTCTGGATGACAGTGTCGTGCTGGAGCAGTCCCACAACCGGGTTCACTACGAGCTCGGTAGTCCGCTGGGGAACCCCACGACAGAACCTTGCAGCATCACCAAGCACTGCTATCCCCCGAATAATGAACCTTGCGAGAAGCCACCTCGCGTGCATCTGTACGATTTCCAAGACACGTGGAGCCAGATGGGGGGCGTCCATCTGGCCATCAACGGAAGAGCCAGCGAGGATCGTGCATACCCGGGGCTGTTTCTCGTCCAGGGTGTAGGCTCTGCCGCGTATCAGGTCGCAGACCACTTCAAGGCGAGCCAGGGGGTCTTGGATCGAATCAAGAACAAGAACCAAATCACTTGGGTGGACACCAAGGACCGGGTGGTTGGCGTCGAGTTCAAGCAGAGCCTCAGCAAGGACTCTGGCCAGACGTCACCCCCCAGGTTCGAGGTCAAGGTCCCGCTAGATGAAAAGGAGCTTGATCTTCTGGTGACATGCTGGTGTGCCAAGGTGCGGCACGAGGCTGGGAAGCCACCAAAGGAGCCCATGTCGTGGCAGAAGTGTTAGTATCGACTCGTCCCCTGTTTGACCCCATCTGAGGCTAACCGTCACATCTTGCAGTCAAACGAGTCGCTGGGGAAACAGTAGTGTCTACTGTTGGATCACAAGCCGTAGCTGGCGGGGTAGTCAACCCATGACGAGATTCGAATGTTTGATAGGGGTCGTCCACGATGGTGCCTCACATCGGACCGTTCCATCAAGAATGTCAACCACGGTTCTTTGTGCAGGCGGTAGTGTGGGGGGGCATGCATGTACTGAGCTGAGAACTGATAGATTGCATGAGTTTCTGATCGATTTCTCCTTTCTCCTGCCCCTTTCCCGTAGCGTTCTATGCACAGCCTAGTATGCAGTTGGTATCCCGTGACAAACATGACATCTCCCCCGCTCGCTTGGAGACACATGGCGACGGGAGAGTCACATGATTGGTTCATGCTTCCCCGGATAGAAAAATAGGGCGGAGATGTGCCCATCGAGAACTCTTCTAGCTTAGCAATCGTGTTGTTTGTCAGTGGTAGGTGTCATATAAGGCGGATCACTCTGGATTCAGCGAGCAACCGCCTTTTCCTTCTTGACAACTGCAAACCACCAAACAGTCAATAATCAGCCTCCCAGTAACAATTGATCAACCAACACACGACTCATTGCCTCCCCCTTATCGATCATGGTTTGAGTGGTGACCCTAGCTCCGGTTGTCACCCACGCGGACTCCCCGATAAGCCAGCCACTCACGGGCCCACACTAGCTCGCGGAGACATTCCTCTTTCGAAAGCCGCTACCGTGTGGTTTCAGTGGCCACTCTCCCCCCTCCTTCTTCTGGATACAGAAGACCACAGTTTGCTCCCCCGGATAGTTTCTCTCTTTCGTCTGAAATGCAACAGGGGAACTTGCATCATCCTCGTCCGTCTGCTTCTTTGATACCCACTTGCCTATCTCGAATTCCCCTTCTGTCGTCTTCGCCTTTACCTCTCAGATCAGATGCCTAGACAGAGCGGGACCAAGGTCGAGCGTACGCGCACCTTTACTGGATGCCGGACTTGTCGAAGCCGACATGCAAAGTGCGACGAAGGTACCGTCAATCGCATCTCATCTTCATCACGCGACATTGCTGACTCTCTGCTCTAGCCCAGCCAGAATGCGGCACCTGTCGGAGACTCGGGCTCACCTGTGGTGGGTACGGAGGCCGCCTCTTCTGGATCACCGACGATGCAGTCCGGCCGGAGCTCCAGCAGAGTCATCGGGGATCCGAATACCGGTATCCACTCTTCTCCGGTAAGTCCTCCGGTCCCGGATATTCTAATGCCGAAACGGAAGCTGATGTTCCGTAGAAGTTGATCGCAGATTGATGAGTGCCGAATTGTCAGACAGCTTGGGTAAACGATCTGCCATGGATATCCTGGCCGATATTGACTCTGCATGCGACAAACTGGCTGGTGGAAACTCGGCCATGACCAAAGGCCCTTTCGGTGTTTTTCAATCAATCCAAGAGCCATCACCGGTCGATGTTCTCACATCCTCTCCAGACACGGAAAACTCGAATACAAATACATACCCTGATACCGACAGCTTCATCGAGGAGATAAAGCGGCACGACTGGCCCACCCATATCGGAGACGACCTGGATCTGTTCACCGGCCCTCTGGATCCAAGCCTTTCTCTCAATCCTGAAGACTCAACAGGTTCAGAACAAGTGCTTGTGCCAGATTCCTCCATGACAAACTTCTTCCTCGACAACTCCATGGGCGTCGAAGGCTTGGCCCTCTTCAGTCCCAACTTTATCACCCAGGCGATAGAAAGCGAAGCAAATGGCCACGGAAACGACCACGGGGATGATCCATTCAATCATTTAGAAGACGAAGTTATGCCGTATCCTAGAGGGCTCCCACAAGCCAACGGAGGTAATTGGGGACTTCCAGAAGAGGCAGAGCCATTGCTCCGTTACTACAGAGAACACGTGGCTGGCGAAAGAACGGCGATGCAGGCAAAACGAAAGTCTCCGTGGGAAATCATCTTTTTGCCCTGCGCTCTTGAAACCTTTGCCGAGCTCTCCCTCTGGAACGAGGCCTCACATACACGATCCACCATATTCTACACCCTTCTTGCCCACAGTGCTCTTCAACTACACATGTCGAATAAGCCAAGCACATTTTCTTGTGATTGGAAGGAGATTGGAATAAGGAATCACGAGAGAGCCCAATATCACCTACGCAATGCTCTCCAGCTCGAGATGTTTGGTCCCAAGCAGGCGAATTACAAGGAGTTGCTGATGGCGATTCTCGGCATGGCGATGACCTCGGTTTGTTTTCTTCCATCTGCCCTGCTCTCGACTTTGGCTAACAAGCTGCATAGTTGCACAGCGGCGCTCGTGCTTTCCGTGTCTTCCTCCTCGATGCCGAGAGGCTTATTCGACTTCGGGGCCTGATCAACCAGAACCCCTTCAAAACACGAATGCTGCATCACATGTATACCCATCTCCGTGTTATTGCGGAAAGTATATCATTGTGCGCCGACCCTCATACCGACGGCTCCGATGAGGCCAACAGCACCGACCTCACACATGGTCGAACGTTTCGAATCACCGAAGATGCTCTCAATATCGGTCTTGATCCAGCGCAAGAAAAGTCCGAAGAAATGGGGTACAATGACATCCATCTCGAGATCCAGGGCCGCTGGAGCCACACATTGTATCCTGTCATCTACGGCATCCCAGAGTCACTGATGACGCTGTTATCACAGACAGTCTCGCTGTCGAATGAAAAGGCGCGTCTTGAAAATGTGGCTCGCTGCAACCCAGGGGTTTCAGTAGCCCTGGCGAGACATACAAAGACACTTGAGAACAGAATATGGGCATGGACTCTGGCCCTCGACCCCCAAGGACCTCCAAAACCAACTCGTTTACCACTCGGCACAGATCAAGACCTGATGGCCCACCCTCAAGTTCGATCTATGGCGCTGGCGATACATCAAGCCCTCATCATTTACTTTTACCGTCGGGTGTACGACATGAACGCCATGATCCTCCAGGACCTGGTCAAGAAGACATTGGACTACCTCGAACCCTGCTTGAATGAATTGATCGATGATCAAGACTTTGCCACTAGCCTCGCCTGGCCGGCATTCGTTGCCGCTTGCGAGGCGGTGTCTCCTGAACTTCAAGAGCGAGCCCTCAGGTGCCTGTCAGTCACAGACGACAAGGGCATATATTTCACACCGAAGCCAGCAAAGGTGATTGTACCGATGATATGGGATAAGCGAAAAGAGTCGGGCGATTGGACCGCGAGCTGGCAAAGTCTGGTCTCGGATAGCTTGCTATAGAACTTGGGGAATAGTTTACGGAATAATTACAACTCATGCCATGACCGTTACGCTATACAGAGCTTGCTTTACGAATAATGATCAACTCTGAACATTCATTGAATTCATTTCTATTTTACTTTTTTACTTTAACTATTAAACCTTTTCCTTACTAAGTAACTTTATGCAAGAGGCACACCAGCATCCTTCAACAGGCCAGCCAGCTCCGCCCGCTCAGCGTCGGCGAGGAGGTGGAAGGGCTTTCGCATACCACCAGTCTTCCATCCCCGCAGCTCCATACCGGTCTTGACGGCAGGGCCGTACTGGTGAGCCTCGAGGAACTTGCAGATGGGGAAGATCTTGGACCAGATCTCGCGGCCCTTCTTCAGGTCGTTCTCGACGGCGATGGCGTCCCACAGCTGCACCGACAGCTCGGGCAGGACGTTGGTGGTGCCCCAGACGGATCCCTTGGCGCCGGCGGCAAGGCCGTAAAAGGTGAGGGTGTCCCATCCGTTGAGGGCGGTAATGCTTCCGTGGTGGTGGAAGAGGAGGTCGGTCAGGGCCGGGGCATTTCCGGACGTGTCCTTGAGGTACTTGACGCCCACGTCGGAGAGGCTAGCGATCTCCTGGGGCGTCAAGCTGACGCCACTGGCAGCGGGGATGTTGTAGAACATGATGGGGAGGCCGCTGGCCTTGTGAATCTCGTCAAACATGTCCCGGAGCTGGGGCAGGCTAGGGGCGTCGTAGAAGGGGGGCACCACCATCAAGCTGGCGGCGCCAACCTTGGCGGCGTGCTTGGCTAGGTCGACGACGCCGGCGGTGGTCAGGTCGCCAATACCAGCGATGACGGGGACGCGGCCGGCAGCCGACTTGATGCACTGCTCGAGGACGGCCTTGCGCTCGTCGACGGTCAAGGCGGTAAACTCTCCGGTGCTGCCGCCAGGGACCAGGCCGTGGACGCCGGCGTCAATCTGACGCTGGATGTGGACGTCGAGGGCAGGGAGGTCGACGGCCCCATCGGCAGTGTATGGGGTGATGAGGGCGACAAGGATGCCGGTGAGTTCCTTCTGGGGGGCCATTTTGGGGAGAGGCAGAGGTAGTTGTAGATGGAGAAGAAGTGACTTGATGTGACTAGGGGAGATGGAGATGAGAGTGCAACTTGATGGTGGTGATGGCGATGAGAATAAAGAACAACTCGTCTGATCAAAGCATTCACATTGTCTATTATATGCGCATCGTCTTTCCCTCTGGAGGATTCCTCTTCTACAAATCCGTATATACCCCGCGTTGTTGGTGTGGAGTGAGAGACTCTGTAAAGGGTCTTGCCTCTTCGAAATAGGTAGGTTTCCACGACGGGGTCGGCGAGGCCTGCCACACGGCAACCCGCGGGAGCAGCGGCGAGAGAAGCCTTGTTTTTCTGATGATTAGGGAGACCTTCCTGTTCTGAGGGGTACTTATCAATGCGATAACTCTGGTAATAGGCACGTGGACATCAAGGGCCGGAGGGCGATCCGTCTGTCCACGCAATCTCGCCATGGTATTTGACATTGAAAGGATGATCCCGGCCTTTTATCCCGGTTTCCACAATGGTTCCAGAAGACGACCCTAGGCTTTAGGGGTTCATGCCCACTGTGTCAGGGCCCCAAGTCCAGGGTAGCTCTTCCAGATAAGCTCAAGCTCATTACGTGAATGATTGACGGCCCTTGAGGATGATACTGGGAGGAAATGGAGTATACCCAGAAGTCTGTTTAATGGGGATTCTGACCCTGCATCTATAATATTGCCGGTCATGTAGCATTGACCATCTATAGGTTGATTCTGTGCGTAGCTGAGATGAATCTGGCTGGCGTGTTCAATCACGGTCGCATCAATGTGCAAGCAAACGATTAACTGCTCGACATACATAGTATTTTAACAAGCTTTATTTAACAATTAAATTCATGAGAAACCGTAATAAAATACTGTTCCGCAATTATTAGATTCTACATGCTACTCTGTATAAGCGTAATTGCTACGCACTAGACTCATTTCACAGGAGAGAATGTAAACCGGACGCAACAATACTGCATGCAATGCTCCAATTCCGTTTGTACAAGGAAGGCTATCAACAAACTCCATGCCAATCTAACAGCTGGTATAAACTCTTTACAACTTGGCCAAAATACCCTCCGAGTTGAGAAACGCGAGATGACTTCGTGAAATGTCCTTGATGGTGCGGCATCTAAGAAAAATGTCAGTCAATTGAACACTCACCCTCAAGATCAATGGCAACATACCCAGCGAGCGCCATGGCAAGCTTGAACTCGTACATGAGAATCTTGAGAGCAAGCTCGACGCCCTCTTGGCCGTTGTACTATCGAAATCGTCAGTATTCGTGAAGCGCATGCTTGTTAAGTGGCACGTACTGCAAGCCCCCAGATGGGGATTCTTCCCACGAAGCAGTGGCTGGCTCCCATGGCGAGCGCCTTGAAGATGTCGGTGCCTCGTCGGATGCCACCGTCGATAGCGACAGGAATCTTGCCATTGGCTGCGATGACACATTCTCGGAGTGCGTCGAGGGTCGCAGGGACACCATCTAACTGTCTACCACCGTGGTTCGATACGACGACACCGTCAAGACCGTACTTGATGGCCAGTTGGACATCCTCGGCAGCGTATACACCCTTGATCCAGAGCTGGAGCTTGGTATGCTGACGCAGCCAAGGAATGGCAGTGTCCCAGTCGAGCGACGGGTCAAAGTCATGCTTGCTCTGGGTCAGATCCTCGCTGGATCCGCTAAGTTCACTCTTGCCGTCGGAGAGAAGATTGGGCCATGCCATATCGTCAGGGAGGACAAAGTTGTTGCGGTATTCGTTTAATCGACGGCCGAGCATGGGGACGTCGACAGTGAGAAAGATGGCCTTGTATCCGGAGGCTGTAGCAAGAAAGGCTAGACGCGAATACGCAATTGAACTTGGACTAACTCACCTTCAGCGCGTCGCAGCATCTGAAGTGTTGTCTCCCGATCGCGCAGAACACAGAGCTGCATCACATAAGGGTTCCCCGATCCTTCAGCAGCGACATCTTCAAGAGAAGCCGTCGCATACGAAGAGAGACCCATGCAAATGCCAATCTTGGCGGCAGCCCTCGAAGTAGCAATCTCGCCATCGGGATGCGCCAGGCGGTGCATCGCAGCCGGACTGAAACCCAGCGGCAGCGCCGTCTTGCATCCAAAGATTTCGGTCGAGATATCGACATTGTCTACGTTGACGAGAATGCGCGGTCGGATCTTGTACCTGTTGTAGGCCTCTTCATTGTCTCTTAATCTGCAGCATGCCAATGGTGAGCCGTGGCATAAACACGAGCACACAAATCATACGTAACCAGATCCATGGCACCTTCATTAAAGTAGTCTATGGGTCGTCAGTCCGTCTGGCCTGTTCCTGACCTGGGGATGGAGGGAGTAGGTACCCCGATACATCTTGGGGAGCTTCTTGCTGCCAAGGTCCTTGAGGTCCGCAATTGTGTGGACATGGGGATCCCACGAGACGCCTCGGTTAGCCATTGTGAAGGTATGATACTCTCCAAGGGGCCTCTTGACCTAGAAAGAGATGTAGATTGGCGACTTGACAGTGTCGAAAAGTGACAGCAGTTCGAAGCTCGTCAAATAACTTTCACAACTGAGGGTTATGACCCGGCCCCCCCATACCCCAGCTTGCCCATGCTTGGAGAACACGTCTAGATTGATCAACGAGCTCGTTCATGTGATCACTTGTCAAAAGAAAACCAACAATCTGGAAGCCTTATCTCGCCGGCGAGGCCTGCCTGTCTTGGAGGATGAGGCTAACGGACTGCCGCCTCGGCCGATTCAGACCGCGCCGCGCCGCTTCGGATCTTTGTAGGCAGGTGGGCATCGGCAACGGGCCAAGGTTTGTGTGGGGAAATGGGGGACAGCTTGTGTGCGGAGAACAACAACGGGGAGACCCCTCAAGGCCGGTCCGGGCCTCCGACTCCGGATCTTGACTTTTGACAATCACAAGGTCAGCTTCTGGACGCTTTCGAACAATCTCGACGGTTTGACTTGCCTCATTCGATAAACATGGCTTCTTGATTCAAGATGGAAAAAAAGAAAAGGCTTCTGGTTTGAGAAACCAAACAATGATAAAGACATCCAGCATCACGACTCCTTACATCCTCACACTCTAGACGAACTCAACCGTCAACCTCGTCGCAAACATGAAGTTCGCACGAGCTATTCGACGCATCCCTCGGTCTCTAACACCCCGAGTCACCTCGCGGTCTGCCCACTCCATCTTCAACCGTCCCTCTCCAACTTCCCATGAGCAAATCAAAGACCCTCTCCCCACACACAACTTCATCGGCAACAACTTTACCCCCTCTGCCGCCACAAAGTGGATTGACATCCATGACCCTGCCACCAACAATGTCGTGACGCGCGTGCCAGAGTCTACAGATGAGGAGCTCCGCGCAGCTGTCAAGGCTGCTCAGGATGCCTTTCCCGCCTGGAAGAACACGAGCATCCTCCGCCGCCAGCAGATCATGTTTGAGTTTACACGGCTGATCCGTCAGAACTGGAACCGTCTCGCCTCGTCTATCACTCTGGAGCAGGGCAAGACGTTTGCTGATGCCCGTGGTGATGTCCTCCGTGGTCTTCAAGTTGCAGAGACGGCCTGCGGCATCACTACACAAATCACTGGTGAAGTTTTGGAAGTTGCTAAAGATATGGAGACTCGTAATGTTCGAGAGCCTCTCGGCGTTGTTGCCGCCATCTGTCCCTTTAGTAAGTCCCAAAGCCATTGGTTACCTACACGAAAACATCAGGAGATGCAAGCTGACTCTTATGTCTTTTAGATTTCCCTGCCATGATCCCATTGTGGTCCATCCCCATTGCGACTATTACTGGTAACACGCTCGTCCTCAAACCATCGGAACGCGACCCGGGCGCTGCCATGATCCTTGCCGAGATTGCAAAGGAGGCAGGGTTCCCTGAGGGAGTCGTCAACATCATCCACGGAACGCACCGTGCGGTCAACTTCATCATCGACGAGCCCGCCATCAAGGCCATCAGCTTCGTCGGAGGCAATGCCGCTGGAGAGTATATCTACTCCAGGGGCTCAGCCAACGGCAAGCGTGTTCAGGCCAACCTCGGAGCCAAGAACCATGCTGTCGTCCTGCCTGACTGTAATAAGAAGAGCACCATCAATGCCATCACCGGTGCCGCCTTTGGTGCCGCTGGTCAACGATGCATGGCCTTGAGCACTGTCGTTCTCGTCGGTCCCGACACCAAGTCGTACGTCGACGAGCTCGTCTTCGCTGCTAAGCAGCTCAAGACGGACGGAGGCTTCGAGGACGGTGCCGACCTCGGACCCGTCATTAGCCCAGAGTCCAAGTCGAGGATCGAATCACTGATCGCCTCAGCTGAGGAGGAGGGCGCACAGATTGTACTCGACGGTCGCGGGTACGCTCCCGACAAGTACCCCTCAGGCAACTTCATCGCCCCAACCATCATCACAGGGGTGACCCCGAGCATGAAGTGCTACACCCAAGAGATCTTTGGACCCGTGCTGCTGGTTCTCGAGGCCCCTACCCTCGAGGTTGCCACAGACCTCATCAACCAGAACGAGTACGGCAACGGAGTAGCCATCTTCACCAACTCGGGTAGCAAGGCCGCCTGGTTCCAGAAGAACATTGAAGCCGGTCAGGTCGGAGTCAATGTCCCCATCCCCGTGCCTCTGCCCATGTTCAGCTTCACGGGCAACAAGAAGAGCGTGGCGGGTGGCGGCACGAGCACCTTTTACGGAAAGCCCGGACTCAACTTTTACACCCAGACAAAGACCATCACGACTCTCTGGAGAGGGGAGGAGGAAGCAGACCACGGAAAGAGTGTCAACATGCCCACGCAGAGCTGAACAAATGGGGAAAAAAGGGGGTCCAGGCGTTTGGAGGAGTGGATTTTTGGTACAAACCGTTCGAGGCAGTTGGAGCGCAGATCGCGAGATATTTTGACGCGCAAGGAAGCTCAATAGAAGAATTCCACGCATAGACAAACCAAATGCAAAACAAGGATACCGTCGCTCACCTTATCTTACCTCTCGTTGGTGCCCTCATCGGGAGCGCTCCCGACAATGTCAGCCGTAGTCGACGGGGTAATCAAACCCTCTCCCCCCTCGCCTCGCCTCAGTAACACGAAACCTGTAGATGGTGGAGAACCAGTGGAGACGGTTCCAACGCGGAAGACTCCCCAACTCGCCAGTGTGTCGGCAAAGCTAACCCCGTTGCCCAGTGGAACTCCAACGTCATACCTCCGAGGCATTGCTGCGCTTTTTTGTCTGGGATTCCTATTTTTCTTACGTACTAGGAGCAACGTCTCTCTGCTAGCAACGAGCCTGACTCGACTGACGCTCAGCAAGCTTTTGCCAATGCGGAACCTCACCATCTCCGCATGCTGCCAACAACCCTTGAAACGGTCTCGCCCCGTGGAGTTTACCCCCAGCTTTCTCCTCTCTACCCCATGAGTCCGTCGACTTACCCCATGGGGGAGCAGACGTGCCAATTCCAACCCGTGAAAAAAAGCGTGTCCTTTCTCCACCCTCCATCGCAGCAATCTACTAACCCCGTAGAGATAAGCTCCGGCCTGTTCGCTATCGCTGACGCCGGTCGAGGGGGGGGCGAGGTTTTTGGACCAAGGTTTGCAAGTCCTTGCCCCGAACCCACTCTCTCGGTCTAAACCCTCCAGGTATTGCCTGTTTCCCTATCGTTGGCCTGATACGACCCATGGAGGGGGGGGGGCGAGCGAGGAAGAGCTAACCTTCAATGTTTGGCCTGGCCGAATCATTGGCTTGGTCAGAGCGTTGCCGTCAATGTCAATCACTATAAGTTGAGCCCACAATCCCCAGATCACCAAGTCTTGTTTGTGGATCACTCTGTATTCCAAGTATTTTCCCTCCTTCTCTCCCTCTCTTCATCCTCCTTCTCTTGCATCTGTTCTAGTTGCCTCTTTGTCTTGGCCATATCCCTCAAACTCCGGCGCCATGTCGCAGTACTCGAGTCCACCCACGGAAAAGGACATGAAGCACGAACAGGACGTCGAGTTCAACAATGGACTCACAACTGTCCCCTCTCAGACGGGCGAGGTCCACGACGATGTCTTTGGTGATATCACTGACGAGGGCCCCAACTACCGTGCTGTATGTAGATGAGATGCCAAGATGGTTGAGCTCTCAGAGACTAACGCCTCATAGGTCGGTTGGATCGGCACCGTTGCTCTCATGATGAAGACCCAAGTCGGTCTTGGCGTCTTGTCTATCCCCGCCGTTTTCGACGTTCTCGGCATCGTTCCTGGCGTCATCTGCCTTATTGTCATCGCAGGCATCACGACTTGGTCTGATTACATGGTTGGAGTTTTCAAGCGTCGCCACACCCAGGTTTACAGTATCGACGATGCGGGCGATTTGATGTTTGGTCGTATCGGCCGTGAGATTCTGGGAATAGCTTTCTGTCTCTGTAAGGGTTCCCGAGGAATCTACATGATTAAAACTAACCGTGTCATAGACTGGATCTTCGTCGCTGGCTCTGGTATGCTGGGTATCTCGATCGGTCTAAACGCAGTCTCGACCCACGGTGCTTGTACCGCCATCTTTGTCGCCGTTGCCGCTATCGTTGGATTCAGTCTCGCGAGTATCCGTACTCTTGGCCGTATCAGCTGGCTTGCTTGGATCGGTCTTGTCTGTATTCTTACAGCCAGTAAGTTTCCCGTGGCCCTGGATAGTTTCGTCCCTAACCATGACCAGTCTTCACCGTCACCATCGCCGTTGGTATTCAGGATCGACCTGCTGCTGCGCCATCGGCCGGACACTGGAAGTCCGACTACAAGGTCGTCAACAACCCTTCCTTCACCCAGGCCATTTCGGCCATTTCCTCCCTGGTCTTTGCCTACGCCGGTACTCCTGGCTTCTTCGCCATCGCCTCCGAGATGAAGAACCCAGCCCACTACACTCGCTCCCTGATGATCTGCCAGGCCGGAGTTACCATCACCTACATCGTCATCGGCTGCGTCGTCTACCTTTACTGCGGTTCCTACGTTGCCTCGCCCGCTCTCGGCTCGGCTGGTCCTCTGATCAAGAAGATCGCCTACGGTCTTGCGCTTCCTGGTCTCATCGCTACCACGACTCTCGTCATCCATTTCGCCGCCAAGTACGCCTTTGTCCGTATCCTTCGAGGCTCCAAGCACCTGGCTTCCAACAGCCCTATCCACTGGGGTACCTGGCTCGGCTGTACCTTTGTCACCTCCATCATTGCCTACGTCATTGCCAGCGGTATCCCTGTTTTCGGCGGCCTCGTCTCCCTCGTCGGCGCCCTTCTCGGTACGCTGATGTCTTTCCAGCCCATGGGCTGCATGTGGCTCTATGACAACTGGGCTCCCGGCCGACGCGATCCCACCCTTCGATGGTATCTCATGGTCGCTTTCAGCGTCTTTGTCATCGTTTCCGGTACCTTCCTGATGATCGGCGGTACCTACGGATCCATTGTTAGCATTATGGATTCTTACAAGGAGTCTGGCGGTTCGTCTGCCTGGTCTTGTGCCGACAACTCCAACTCTGTTTGAGCTTGAGCAGTATGATATTTTGAAGAGGTAGAGCTAGCGTGGAGCATTTCAGGGGGCATTCTGCATAACAGCATATAAATTCATAAAGGATAGATCTCTTTTTGGTCCTCATACCTACTTGTCCAAAACCGTGATGGTACTCGTCATTTGTGTTGAAAACCGTCTTTTCTATCTAGCATTACTGAGCAACAGGAACAGCGGCATCGTCCAGGATATGCCCGTCTACTCGCTGGCTGATATTGAACTACCGTGCCAAGTCTCGATACATTGTGTTCGCCTCTTGGCGCCTAGTCCTTTAGATACCTTTGTCAATCTCTCTCATTTCATGGCAATCCTTAATCCTCCCTTCATATCAGCAGTTCTTTTGCCTCGCCTTGATCAATTCCGACAAGCTAGCCACCAACGAGTACGACATTACTTACGGATCAGCATCCGAGAAAAACTCCCAATGAGACGCCATGTTTCATTCCTCCCTGACCGTTGTTTGGAACTTTCCCAAATTGCTCTAGCTCGGAGATACGGTTTCCTTCGGGCCCGGAAGGTCCGAATCGGTACCCACACCTTACCACGTCACAATCTTCGTTCGGCTTTGAGATGTCCGGTTCAAGGTACAAAGTATCCATCCTGACGTCAGTCATGGCGGGTCGATCAACCGGGAGTCAAACTTTATTTCTAAGGACTGATAAACCGAGACTGGCCGGTTGAGCACAGCCTAGTTTGGATAATCAGAGAGAAACTCATGTCAAGGGATATGGGCTTAGGCAATGACCGGCGATTACTTGAAAAGCTGTACACACGTACTAACAAGATTCATAGTAAGGATTTTGGTCATTTAGTTGTGTATACTGCTAGATGAATGTCTTAAGCATAGGCAAACTTGCAAGACTCAGTGGTAAATACTAACACCCTCAACGCGCATTCTCAATCTCTTCACTCGAAGCCCCAAAGTACTTGTCCAGCTCACCCTCCAACTCCGACCCTTCAATGTGACGCATCTCCCTCGCCCTCTTGACTGGATTCACCTTGTCAAAGTGTGCACTAGCAAAGATGACATCCAGTTCCTCGAGGCTTCGTCCCTTTGGCTCGGGGAAGAACAGCCAGACACAGGGGATGATGGCCGCGTTGAACACGGCAAACATGGCATACGTCCTGTACCCGAGATTCGCAAAAGCCGGGGGCGTGATCATGACGATTAGAAAATTTGAAAGCCAGTTAGAACACGTGGATAGTGCGTTGGCTTGGATGCGGATGCGAAGATTTGTGATCTCGGCGGGATAGAGCCAGGTCATTCCAAGCCAGCCTGGGTGAGGGTGTCAGCAGTGTGTTGCTTGAGTGGGTGGGTAAGCTTACCAATGGCAAAGAACGAGTTGAATACAAAGAGAAAGACGGTAGCTGTAACACCATATCGAGTCTCGAGCTGAGGTGCGCCGTTGTCCCCTGCTGTTCCAGTGGAGACTGTCCCAGCAAGAACTGCCATGGAGGCCATCATTCCGAAAGCGCCAAACAACATGAGCTTGCGTCGACCAGTGCGCTCAATCAGAGGGAGAGCCACGAGAGAGGCAAGGAAATACTCTGTGCCGTTGAGAGCAGCCAGCAGGCGAGACATCTCTGGACCGAAGCCGAGCGAGTTTTCAAAGAGGAATGTCGCGCTGAGAGGCGTTAGTCAGAGCTTGAGATTGTCACGGTCCTTTGACATACTAGTAAGTGACGAGATTGATTCCACAAATCTGCTGGAAGAACTGCGCAGCAACTCCCAGCATGGTTCGTCGAAAGTTCTGCGAGGGGCCGTTGGTGAGGAGCTCCCTGTAACGGAAACCACCCCCTCGACTCTGCACTTCAAGAGCTTCTTGGATGGCCTTGATTTCTGTCCTAACTTCCGGATCGTCAACGGGCTTCCCCAGGAGACGCGCCGTTACGTCACGCGCTTCATCGACCCGGCCCTGCATGGCAAGCCAACGAGGAGAATCGGGCAGGTATAGCAGTCCGATCATGACGATGATAGTAAAGAAAGACTGAAACGACACTGGAAATCGCCAGCGAACGGACCCTGACAGGAAGTAGAATCCATAATCGACCCAGTACGAGATCATGATGCCACCCGAGATGAGAGCACCAGAGAGCGTGATCAAGAAACCGCGCTGGTGAGGTCGAGCACACTCGGATTGCCAGGTCGGGATAGCTATACATGGTCAGCTGCCATCTAGGCATTAAGGGGGCAAGTCAAAGCTTACTCGAAGTAACCATGCCGTTTCCAATACCGCCAACAACTCTCCCCGCAGAAAAGAGCCCATACTCGTGGGCAGAAGCTTGCATGATCGTTCCGATGATCATGATAAGACTTCCCCAGAACGTGGACGACTTTCGACCCCATCTTTCACCATAGAAGAGAATAAGGACAGCACCCAAGAAGCATCCAATCTGGTAAACCGCTACAGCTGCTGCCTGAGTGTTGGGGTCGCCAGTGCATTGGTTTGGATCAGGTTGGTTGTTTTCGGGGTAGTCGAGCCAGCAGAGAGGGTTTGAGTCGTCACGCGGTGTCATCAAGACAAGATTCTTTTGAAAGTCATCCAGAGTTAGGAGGGCGCTCAGAACACCTTGGTCGTATCCAAACATGAGAAACCCACACGACGCAATGATGCCGATGGCCCAGTTCAGCGTAGCACCCTCAAGATGTTTGCCGCCGACTTTCCATTCTGGCAGGTCACTGAGCCGAGAGAAGAAGCCGGATTTATGCTTGGGCTTCTCATTAACTCGGCCGTCGATGGATGAGGGAGGGCTGCTCCCATCGTCTCTGGGCTGCTCTGGCTTCTCAGACATTGTGGGTATGGGTATAGAGAAGAGGAGGTAGAAGGCGAGATGGATTAGAAAATCTGTCACCGCAGGGTCTGGGAGAAGCCGCGTCTTGTACCCGACCCTGGAACCGCACAAAACTTTGACATCGTGGGGCAGAATGGGACTGCGGGAGATAGGATGACTTGGCTGAAGTCATCTTGGAGTGCTGACGGGTCGAGCCAAGCAGTCGAATCGTCCAACGACTGCCAAGATGTCCACAAAATTCCCCATCTAGAAGCCCGAAGAACACACACTGTTGGCTCAGATTCCCATCTTGTATTCCTCGGAGTGCCTGAAATGTCTGAACCTCGGACCACAAGCTTGGCAGTCATCTTGGCCTTGATCCTTCATTGATGAAAACGCGGCAATTGCGCAGAATGGGTTCTCCACTAAACAGGCAGTAGAGTGAATAAATTGTATGATTCGACAAGACACCTGCAACGACTAGGGGTTCAAGTACCATGGCGGTTCATGTGGGTATAGCAACCAACACCGAGACACACAACACGGCGCAACGTCGGAATCAAGACGACCGGAATACCCATCTTGGGAAGTCCGAGGGTTCTTTGATAGAACCTTTGTGCTTGGCGGCATGGATAAGCTCCATTGAATGACGTTGGCCAAGTTTAAGCTTAAACTTGCGAGTTGACGATCCTTCTCCACCAAGGAGGCCAGTAATCAAGGCGACACGCGTCTTGGCGGTTTTCTCACTGCGGTAACAAGTGAGGCATCATCTTGGGTAATCTCTGGAGAGGCCAGGTCTTATTTCCACAGTTTTGGGCGTATGCTATGGTCAAAGTAAACACTCACTGTCCAACTAACTGAAGGGTAGTATGTTCGCTATATCGAGCCTTCAAGGGCCTCCAGAAAGCATAACTGATAGACCATCATGTCCATTTCCTCACTCTCGTGCCGAATGTAGCAACAGGTCGAAGTATCAAGCCTAACAGGATCCTTGATTGGTCCGAGTCCCTCGTCGTACCTAGCTTGGAAGCTGAAGAACCATCATAAAACAGTGGAACATAGCAAAGCGATTAAGATGCATCTTGAAACAAAGGTTGTGAAATTCGTTTATTATTCTTTGGTTTTTATAAAGGAAAGTCAAGGTAGACTCACAGTCACTAGCGCTCACCCCGCTCCAGACATAAATTTAAGCTTAGGAAAACCCAAGTTGCTGGGAAAGGCCATGTTGCAGTAACAGTCCAAATTACGCATCAATTCGTTTCATCATTACTATAAATGCAACCATCTACTGAATCTTCAGGACAGCCTTGCCAAAGTTCTTGCCCTCGAGCATTCCAATAAGCCCATCCGCGGCGCTGTCAATTCCCTCGGTGATGGAGAGCTTGGCCTTGACGCTGCCATCCGCCAGCCACTTCTGAAGGCTCTCCTGGTGCTCCTTGGCATAGGCCGGGCCGAACTTGGGGTTTCCAACAAGGAAGCCCCGCATGGTGATTTGCTTGGTGATGACCTGTGTGAGACCCTTGATTCCGGTCTGTTGGCTAGCAGGGGTGTTGTATGCTGAGATCTATAAGTCATGTTAGCAATTGCGACGCTTCTTCAGACACATCAGCTACTTACCATGCCACAGATGGGAATTCTTCCAAGGGCATTCATGCTGGTGAGGGCTGCCTCGAGATGCTCTCCACCGACGTTCTCAAAGTAAATGTCGATGCCGTTGGGTGCAAGTCTGGGTAGGGCCTCCTTGGGGCTCTCCTTCTTGTAGTTGAAGCCAGCGTCGAACCCAAGCTCCTTGGTGATGAAGTCGAGCTTCTCGTCCGAACCAACAGAGCCGATAACCGTCAAGCCCTCCCTCTTGGCTACCTGACCGACAATCTGACCTACAGCGCCAGCGGCGGAGCTGATGAAGATTGTCTCACCCTTCTGCGGCTGGCCGATCTTGTGGAGACCAGCCCAAGCGGTGAGTCCTGGCATTCCCAGAGGTCCCAGGAACAGGGCGAGATCCAGGTTGTGCGGGTTGTTGATCTTTCTGGCTCTTGCCAGGCTGTCCTTGAGCACGCGTGCATACTCGGCAATGGGCAGATAAGCCACGATGAGATCGCCCTCTGCGAAATCCGAGGTGTCGCTCTTGAGGACCTTGGCGAGGGTGTCGTTCGTGATGGGCTTGTCAATCTCGAAAGCTGGAGAATAAGACTTGATGCTGGGGTCTCGCATCTTGCCTCGCAGATAAGGGTCGAAAGAGGCGTAGAGGATCTGGACAACTAGACCGCCCTCGGGGGCAGCCTCATCTAGATCGATAGGATGATCCTCGATGGCCAGGTGCTCCCCAGCCACGGGAAGGCCAGTTGGGATCTTCTTGAAGATGAGGGTCTTGTTCTGCGTCATTTTGGCTGATGATTGTGATGTGATGATGACTGCTGCTCTCAGAGTTTGAATTGAGTATCTTGAATGAACCAAAGCAACAAACAGCGGAGAGCTGCAGAGCTTTTAAAGCAACGAAAGACCTACCTACGTTGGTGGCGCAAGATGCCGAGGTTCGCTGGAACTGATTTGTAAGGCCAGTGCATTGCTTGACTTTGACGGCCCACACGGCGGTGATACTTCCCAATGCGGTACGAGCAGAAATGACCTCATTGACTTTGATGTTGCCATGTTGTGCAATGATGCAATTTGGACAACTCATTGTGCATGTCTGGCTACATTTCACAGTATCCAAGAAATCTAGTATGATATATAATCGAGTTTTGAGGTTGTCAGCACAAAGCATGTCAGATTGAGAAGACAGGTATGCGACAGGGGTAATCGCCCAGCCAAGAGATACGATACAGGGCATCAGCCCGCCAAATGCAGGTCCAGTTATAGTGGCAGCTACACCGAAAGTATAGTGTCAACAAAAGTGGGTGTATCGGAGCAGCCGGCACATTGTGCCTCGGCTCGTAGCGACGATCCCTGTCCCAGTATTCAAGTTTGCAATTGCCAGAGATGAATAGGGCCGAGTATCGCCGTTTCCTGTTTCTCAGCATAAATTCTTTGTGGAACTAGGTGAAACTTCTAGAAGCACAACTCTTCCAACGGTCTATTTCAACGCCCAAACTGGAAATAAGCTCCGAGGACTCTTCTCAATACTTTGCCTACCCGGACAAAGACAATGTTAATAACGTTATCAACTACTAGCAAGATAAAAACAGCACTGGGCCGCCAGCATTTTCGAGACACAACTGTATGTCTTTCTATTCAAGCACAACGTTGATACTCATCCAATAAGCTTCCTTTCGAATGTGTGGATGACACAGTTTCCGCCAGTACCAGACCGGATTTGAGCGAGCTACGAGACTGATCGGCAGGTCGAGACTTGAAGCATAAAGATGCAGCAACAGGCATTGTCTGAACTTGGTGATGCCTCCAAGACAAGCCATCAGCCACAATAACAAAAAATACAGTTATTGACACATGCTGGCATTGAACCCCAGCAACAGGCATGATTCTCCTCCCGTCACTCCCGAGCAAAGCATTTCTTGTTATGGATAGAAAGCCTGCTGACATGATACTAAAGAGCACAGATCTTGACATGATGTCCTCGCCTTCATTGTGTCCGCAGTCAAAACAACTCGTATTCAAACAATCGCTAAGTCCAGCACTCTATCGTCATCGTGTACATACAAGCAAAATCCAAATGCCCTCTTCGCTTTTCATACTCGTTCCTCGCTTTTTCCAATAACCCCTTTTAAAATCCAAGTGAAGCCCTAATTAGTCTCGAGAAATAAAAAAGATAATACAGCAAAACAACCCTTCCCACTCATTGACCATACCATGTAGGAGGAGTCGCCCAGTGCCTCAACATGGTATCAACGGCTGTTCTCCATTCCAACTCGAAGCATGCAGCCAACTGGTCAACGTCTTCTTGCGTCGGCAGTGTCTCTCCCCACATTTCTTGTTTTCCCGCCTCTAGGAGGGCATACAGAGGAATCAGCCCGTCGTCTCTTATCTTGACGAGGCAGAGCCACGCTGTGTTCCAGCTGCGGTTGCTCTCGGGGTCACTCAGCACACGTAGGTGGGCGTCTTGCACGATATCACCACAGAAAGGATAGTTTGGCGTCAATCCGTGAAGCTCAATGAGGAACTGGTTGCTGGTGACATAGTTGGCCCATGCTAGCGTCATGGGCTCCTGGAAAGCGCGGGCATCGTTTTCGTCTTCGCATGAGGCGGCTATTCGCTCGATACGGCGCAGTTCGGTAAGGGTATTGACCTGGTGAGTTGTGAGAGAACGGATGAGCTCTCGCACGGGGGGCTGAGGAGTTAGTCGAGGTCGATACGGCACGAGAGGGGACCAACTTACTCTCTGCCGTCGTGATTTCTTACTAGAACGATGGGACGACATGGTGAATACGAGAAATATTTGCAAGATATAGTAGTACGTGGCGTTGTGGATAGCGTACAATGTCCTCGTCTGCTTGTCACAATATGAATCGAGTGTCGAGGATCTCAGTTTGTGGGAAGCTTCGTATCCGTTATGTATACTAGCCATCACTGTCCACAATCATGCTGGGTCAAGAATATGGTGTGTGCAACGTATGATGCAGCTCAATATTATGCATCCCAGAAAAGAAAGGACTGAGACATCAATAGAACCTGTCACCTCCTAAAGTCCAAAAGACATCAAGATGCAAGACGTCAAGGCTTTGACAGCCACGCCCGAGCCCCGGCAGCTTGTGGGAGCTCAGACCTCTTTCACGAGAAAGTTCAAGAGCTGAAGTTCGTGTTGGTGGGATGGAAAGAGTGGAAATACTTTCACCGGGGAGGGCCTTGGGTCCGTGATTGGCCTGACGCCGGTTGTTGTAATCGGGGAAAGGGACGAAGACCTTGAACAGCCACGATGTCGACAAGGGGATATCAGGGCAGCTTTGATTGCTCAGCCCGGATAGTGGAGGGGTGCCGGGCAAGGAGCTTCGGGTAGTGGGTGTTAAGCGCGAAGGCTGCTCCCGGCCTGACTGTATGGAGCTGAGAAGCGCGTATGATGTGAGCTAGACGCGATACACTGAGACTTATACGGCGTGATCGAGGCTTCGGTAACGTTTCAACCTGCAGCAGAAATACAGAAAGGCTGAGCCAGTGAAGCCTCGATGAATTCCAAAGAATGAATGGAGGTCGGACATTGGGAAACTGCCGAGGTTGAAAAGGGGTCGCGTGTAGGTTCGGCCAAGCCAAGCTAACCACAGAATTCCAGAAATAAACACAGCAAATCTAAAGTGGTCCATGATCCCTGATCTCGCAAGGCATACGGGTCAAAACGGGGGAAACGGTTCATGGCAAGAGGTGGTCTCCGGAAATGCCAGCCCGAGAAGGGGATAGCCACCCACGATTTCGTGAACAGGGGGGCACAAGGGATCTGAGCCGAAGAAGTGTGGGCCGAATCAAATGCCATGTGCTCGCTAGAATCAATAGAAACAAAGCTACTGATTGGGCCTGTCGAACTGGTGAGCCGTTGAAGCGCGCGTCACTGAGCTTAGACGACCATCACAGCCTCCGCCAGGACCACATCTAATACTCTGGGGCGCTGCACCGCGCGTAAAATAGACGCGCAATTGGGGATCTGAACTCGATCGTCATTCAATGTCCAGACGGGATGAATACGAGCCGACGGGCGGCCTCCTGTGGGTGAGCAAACTGCGGCCCTGACATGCTGACTCGATCAGTTCAGCCCTACATTCAGGTTCACACTTCCTGATGCGGAAACAGTGGACAGGGGGGAAAGAAAAAAAGAGGCCATGTATAAGATATCAGCGCCCAAAGATGAAGTGAGCTGAGGGGGCCCCAGACTAGCTTGATAGAAGCGGACCGAGCCTTGCTTGACGTGCCCAATGATGAGCTGAAGAAGATGGAATGTTCGGGGCACCTATTAAAAGATGCAGGGCGCGGAAAATTAATCAGCGGCGTTAAATCTATTGTTGGATCAGGATGACGGGCTGTGAACGGACGAATGAGTGGCTGTGCGGGCCCTGGCCAACCCAACCTAACCTTGCGGATGGGGTCCCATGCAGGGGTTTGATGTGATATGCACGCCATCCCGATTGAGAAATGGGAGAGACGATAATTGAGTTTGTCTGGGATATTGAATTTCGGTTGTGAATTCGGTTGTTGAAGATGCGTGGGGTGAAGGACTTGAGAGTGGTGGTTCAATCAAGGATTCCATGACATAGCAGACCAGGCAACACAGACTCTTTCTCGATGTATAAACAATAGGTATTACATGCTCACAGCCATCAAGTCTTGCAGATAATCAAACCACCTAGAAGGCATTTGGAATCACCTTGAGGAACACCTTTCCCAACAGCCAAATCTTTGGCATCGAATCGACAGTTGGACGATAAGCCAAATGGTTCGTGCACAAAACCCCTGAAATTGCAACTCCACCGGATGACATCAAACCCGTAGATGGCGCAGCCCACTCTCTCACTAAAAATAACACCTCCATCCTCGCTTCAATTCCGGACTCCGACACGTCCGAACGCCGGGTCAAGGGTTGTTCTTGATTCCCAGGGAATCATTTAAACGCGTCTAGACGCCGCATTCTTAGTTTTGGGCACATCTTTTTACGTAGTACTGACTCAAGGGGGGCCATCTCGAGCCGAGGTCATTACTCGGTCGACATGCCATCAGTCCCAAGGCGAGCAAGCTAACAAGTCATGACATGGTGAGTTCGGCTAGCTTGTTGCTGATATGAATACTATACAATGGAATGTTCGGCACATTAACAAATAGACATCCCTGGGGCGTGTTGCCGGAGCCGACCTGAGCTTGCCGCGCCAAGAATGCATAACTTGGGTCTTTGTCAGATTGAAGAAAGCGCCATCTGTCGCTCCAATAATTGTGAAAGCTCGTTCTAAAGTAAGGTAATTAACATGGTTGACTCATTGAATCACGCTGTGTCCACTACTCGCGAGAACACTCGTCTATAAAATGCAAGTAAATATAACCCTAACCCCTAACCCTAACATTGAGTGTTTGTATATCAGTTTATCCACTCACTTATGAACTTAACCAACTGCCCAATTCTTCAGACGAAGGTTGAGAAGACGATGAAGCTCAGTGGAGCCATCTGGTCGAATGCCATATTCATCAGCATCGTTCAGTATCCTATCGATGTATTCGCCGGCCGCGGAAAGGTGTAGAATATGTGCGATGGCACGATGAATGGCAAGAAGTCTCGGCGACGGCGGGTCAATGCTTCTGTCCTCAGTAAGATAAAGCTTTCGAGTAACGGGCACATCTTCTTCGAAGCCGGGAGGAAGAAAGGTATCTATACGATACGTATGCGGCTCATTATCAACAGGCTCGAAATAGACTTGAAAGTCACCAAACGATATATGAAGATGTTGAGTCAACGTCAAAGCATTGCCAGGGCGATCAATGTCAACTCCCTCAACCAGGTAAGCAACCCCGCTGTCGAGCATATCAAGTATCGCCAATGCTGCTACTTTTGAGCGATTCTAAGTTAATCAGCAGGCGAAATATTCCGGGCTCAAGCACTCTTACCAGCTCTTGAGAAGAACCAACTTGGGTGAGTGAACGCGGTAGAATGTGTGCCACCTCGAGATAGGCAAGGCGTTGGCCCTTCAGAGGAGCGCCGTCTTGATCACGAGGCTCGGTTCCATCCTGTCGACGGTAGCGCTGTAAAGCTTCAACCCGATCGAACTTGCGTGATATCACACAACGGTAGCGATCTCGTATCAGGCAGGCACCTCTCAGGCTGGCTATGCGCTCTGGTGTCCCAGAAAATATATGATCCTGGCGCTGGGTTCTCAAGACGGCTGAGTGAGATGCTGGTGTTGGCTGCGGTGTCTTTTTGGTTGATGCTTTGACTGCGAGAGTGTCAGTGACTTGGTACCACGGCTTTGCTGCAAGATCCTACGAGGCAGAAAGAAGTTGTCAACCAGGTAGTCAGCGAACTCGTATAGACCTTCCTGTAGCTTAGCTCGATATGTTGAATCCTCAAAATCGATGTTCTCGTATGGCGATATGTTGAGAAACTCAAATAAAGCAATCAGCAAATGACCTTTGGACTCGTCGCTGATGGAATATTCGTAGGTAAAGCGAACAAGCTTGACTCGGTCATATATGTCGCGAGTTTGTCTTGTGCCATTGCTGCCAAAATGGTCGATGATCTGGTAAAACCGGCGAGCAGCAGAAGCATGATCATCCGCTGACAGGGCCGGCCGTGAGGAGAAGTCAATTATGCCCTCAAGGGATGATTGATGACGATGAAGTGGAACCGCGGGTGGCGCCATCGTATCTCAAGTTCTGGTGATGCGGATGGCCGTGAGGTAGGAAGCTATTGTGTTCTTTGTTATGGTTGAAGCTTGGCCCTTGATGGGATAACCGTGTACGATGGATACCTAGAGGTAGGAAGCGGTGACAGCAGAATTCTAGAATTGCGTTACGTGAAATCACGTGATGACATGCACTCCCGGCTCTCTGCCTTAGGCATAACCCTTGAGAAGCGATAATAAAGCGATTTAAACAAAGATTATATTAAAATAATAATTAAAAACTATAAAAATATTAAATACTTACCTCTTTCTATCCTTTTAATAAATAAACTCTGGCCTAAGCATAATGATTAAGTAGCTTTAAGTCTTATAAAAGTCTTCCTCGCCAGTCCCAGTCCCAGTCATGCACCCTCACTCAGGTCTATTCCCAACTTATCAGCCCAAAACACAATTCGATAGGGTAGAAATGTTTCTCTTACCAATACCTTAACGTGCTTATGATGCCCTCCCATCCCTCTCGCCCGGAACCGTTCCGTTGGGTGGAGACTGCGAACCCATGCCACTCGGCATCCCCGGTTACATCCCGCCCCCCATCGTTTGGATATGGAAACTCTTGACGGCCAGAACCAGAATCACAACTTCACCTTTACGTAAAATGGCTCCATCCCGGCCGAGCCAAGGTCTGGAGAGAAGTGGAGGCGAGGGCTTTCCGCCGGGGTAACAGACTTGCCCATGGGGAAATGCCAACGACCCAGGGTCATGGGGGAAAAAAGAAATACATCAGCTTTTCTTAAACATGCTTTTTGCGTTTCCTGGTCGTTGGTTTTGAGTGCATGCAGGTACGCTACATAGCAAGCCTCGTAGATTAAGTTGGCCAAGGATGTGTGAGGCTCTCAAACTGTTAAAAGGGGGCTAAGGATACAGACCATCGATCGAAAGCTGCCGCCTCAAAGTAGCTGCTTCTTTAGTCCTCGAGGAAGATCACACGCCCTGACCTAGCTGATACAATGCGCGTTTTTTTTTTTTCATGCTTTCATCCAAAGGCCACATCATCTTGCTCCCTGGTAATAACCTGATTACTTGCCCTACAACCTGCTTTTCCGTTGAGAGGCGCGCTGGCTTTCCTTTAGGTGTTTGTCGACACTGAGGCCTTTGTCTGGCTCGAGCGTTTTTTACGTCAAGGGTGCAATGAACGAGCCGACACTCGACATGGATCGACATGGACTGTGGGTATCTTGTCGCTGCTTGTTGAGCCTCATGTCTCTTCAACAGTAACCCCAAAGACAAGAACTTCCCCCGTGTTTCCAGCATTAGAAACCGAAAACTCGATACCCTCAAAATGAAAAACCCCATACGCAAAACATGACCTCCGCAGCAACAGCCCCCACTGTGGGCATGACTGTGGGGAGGCTTTCATACTCCACGATATCACGGCTTCCTATGAGGAAGGTTTCGCCGGCCCCAGGGAGCAAACGTCCATCGCCAAGGGCGTGGCAATGTCAGACAACTTTAGGCCATGTAATTCGAAGAACTCGTGGAATTTCTGGCAGAACTTCTAGAAGTATAAAAGCGTGCTCGGAGGACGCCGCTAGTTGATTTGGTTTCTTATCATAGTCCCAAGCGCCTCGAGGTCCCAGCAAAGCCTTACTTCACTTGTCCACACATATCAAAATCTCATTCTTCGACTTGATGTGTCACATCTTTTCTTCTCGAGCACAAAGTTGCTAAGGACAAGCAATCTCCAACGCCCTCCAACAACATCTTGTCAGTCCCCTAAACACCAACAACATGACCACCACGATGCATTCCACCCCGGACGAAACCAACAACGCCATCGTCCCTTCGGCAGACAACGACCATCTCGACACGAAAAAGCAGAGCAGCGATGCCGAAAAGGGCCAGTGGTCTGGAAATGACCAAGTCGACTTCAAGGCAGCTCCCCACGAGGAGGTTGCCGACAACATCTTTGGCGGCGAGGGAGGCGAGGGCTTCCGCAACATGGGACGATGGGATACCCTCTTTGCACTCGTCACGAACCAGCTGGGTCTTGGAGTCCTCTCTCTACCGGCTTGTCTCAGGATTCTCGGCATTGTTCCTGGACTCATCGCCATCGTCTCGATCGGCGTCCTTACTTGGTACTCGGGTATCCTCCTTCACCAATTCTACTGCCGACACCCCCACGTCGTCAACATGGTTGATATGGTTGCCGTCATGGGAGGCCGCCGTTGGGAAATCGTGGCAGCAGTCGGAATCTTGATCCAACTCCTCATGACCTGCGCCTCATCTGCCATCACCCTCTCCGTCATCCTCAACACCATCAGCGAACACGCCATGTGCACAGTTGGCTTCATCGGTATCGGTGCCCTGATCATCTGGGTCTTCTGTCTCCCTCGCACCGTCAAGTTCGTCTCTCAGAGCGGCGTCCCCTGCTTCCTCAGCATCATCATCGCGTCTCTCATCGTCATTATCAGCCTAGGCGTCCAGAAGCCCACAAAAGCCCCTGAGGATTGGAAAGCCGACATTGTCATTGCAGCGTCGCCTGATTTCAAGCAAGTCTTCAACGCCTGCCTCCGTGTCTTTTTCGCCTACGCCGGCAACGTTGCCTATTGCTCCTACATGGCCGAGATGAGAGACCCGGCCCGTGACTTTTCCTTTGGCCTTTCGTGGCTATTCGTCGTCTCGATTGCTGTTTACTCTACTGTGGCAATCGCCATCTATTGCCTAGCGGGCGAGTTCACCACGTCGCCTGCACTTGGCTCAGCTCCCATGATCTACGCCAAGGCAGCATATGGCGTGATTATCCCGGCAGTCTTGACGACAGGCCTCTCCAACGGTCATATAGGTATCAAGTACATCTACATTTCTGTTATGCGCAAGTTAAAGGCCACAAACGAGATTACCTCCTCCACGCCTAGGTCTTGGGTCGTCTGGGTCTCCTCCGCTACCGTCTTCTGGACTCTTTGCTTCATCCTTTCCAACGCCATTCCCATTTTCGATTCTATCCTCTCCATCAGTTCCTGCACAACCTATGCTTGGACTGCCTGGGGTGTCAGCGCCTGCTTCTGGTTCCACATGAATAAGGGTTCATACTTTGCCGACTGGAAGCAGATAGCCTTCTTCGCCCTCAACGTTGGTCTCATCGGGCTTACCCTCTTTATGAACAGCGTCGGGTTGTGGTCGGCCATTTCGGAACTCCTGGATAGTTTCAAGAGTGGTTCAGGAGTCCGGGGCTCCTTTGACTGTGGAAACAACGCTAGTTTCTAAGTTAATCCCATCCAAGAGTTATCCTGCTGCCCGCGCTTGAAGCCTGAGGCTGTCCCCGCTTACATTGTATCTAGATTGTCTGCGTTAGGTACTCACATGAGTTTGTATTTTGCATATAGATCTCCTCGAATATCAATACGTTAACAATATCTTCATTCTCTCCTTATGTGTCGTATCACTGAGCATTGAACTCCTGATTCACAAATCCCATCAACAATCAATGGCAGCACATTCCAAGGTTTAATCATTCGACACATGATGACAAATGCATATGTATATCGGTGGCCTGTGTATGTGTTGATCACCTATATCGTAGCAGCGTCTATCATTGAGTAGCATGGTCTTGATGAAGCCGCTTTCATGCGTCGCTTCTTTATCCTGACACCACTGCTCGTGTACTCCTCTTCTCTTTACGCCTAGGCATCTACTCAAGCCCGAAAAAATGTACCCGCCTACATATATCATGCTAAATGTAAATAATCCATCCAAGACGCCGACTCGGCTAGAGGGAGAGATTGCCGTGAGAGCCTTCAAGCTGACTCTGTCTCGGTAGAAGCATCTTCGGAGCCTACCCAATCGTCGCTCTCGAGGCCAGCGCCATGGATGAACAAGGAAGCAATCCAACCGCAAATGGCCAGGCCGCCGAACAAGCTCCATGCCAGGGCCTCGCCCTTGGGATGGATGCGAGTTGACAGCGTAAATAGGGCACCAGACACAAAGGGCCCAATACTGCGACCCAGTGCGGAAAGGGTCTGCGCCAGACCGTTCAAGCTCCCAAGACTCGCATGTGATGGGGCAGAGTTGGTAATCTACCTGCATGTTAGTCAAATTCACCACAATTCAACGAGGAAGGCAACTCACCAAGAGCATGACGCTCGACAGACCGCCCACAGCACAGAGGTTCTTGAGAATCAACACCACTCCAAGCTCTAGGTAAAGCCACAACTTTCCAGACCCGAGACCAAACAGCGGCTTGTCGTCAGCGTACCCCACCCACGGCATAAATAGCATGCTGATGCCGAGACCCAAGAGGGCAAACTGATATGTACCGAGATTTCCCATCTTGGTCTTGAATGGCTGAAACAGGAAAGCCTGGAAGATGATGCTGGCCAGCCCAGCGACACTTAGGCTGACGCCAATGTTGCTGGGAAGAAGGTCGCGACCAGCCGGTGGGGGAGTGGCAGCAAAGATGGGGTACAGGCTGTTGAAGGAGATGTTTGAGAGTTGAAAGACGAGATACGTGCACAAGACAAGGATGGTGGTGCCGGTAAGTTCTTTCCACGTAGATCTCGCGGGATCCAGCTTAGTGTCGTCATCGTCATCGTCATCTTCTGCTTCATCGTCCGAGTCATCAGAGTCGCCCGAGGACAGCAGTGGTTGGGTGTGCGATCGCGCACGAGGCCAGCGTGCGCTCCAAGAGTGACGTCGCGGAGGCGGCTTTTGAGAGGGGAGCCATGACAGGACCTTCTGCACCCAAGCAGGCAGCTCGAAGTTGACCTGAGACTTGTCAAGAGTTTCCTCGAACCAGATTCCTACCACCACCACGCTGCACGCAAGCAGCGCAGCCGCAAGAATGTTGGGCGCCAGATAAGGGAACTCCTTTCCTACCCTGCCGACAAGAATACCACCCAGAGCAGGCCCAGTAATACTGCCTAGGGAGTAAATAACGGGCAGGTAGGTAAAGGCTCGGCTTTGGTTGGATCGATCGGTGACCTCGCCCAAAACCGTGGGGACGCAGGCGGCATTGCCATTCAACAACCCCATGGCAACATGGACGACAACAATTTGCCAGTATTGCTTGCAGAGTCCAAACACGCAGAAACAGCACATGAGGGCAAAGGTGCCCATGATCAGGACAGGCTTCCTTCCAATCACGTCTGATGCGTATCCCCAGAGGAAATTTGTTGACAGCTGAGCCAATGCGAACGCGCTGGCGAGAATGCCGACATACAGGCCGACCTCGGCAGGAGGGATCCCCGGCATGGACACCACCATGTCGGGGAGATATGGAGATATCGAGTTCAGAGCCGTCTGCTCAGCCAGAGACAGGAACGCCAGCAGAAGCAGCTGACGAACAGGCAATGGCGTCTCATCGTTATCGTCTTCGGAGGCGGTAGAACTCGCGTCGGACGGGGGAGGAGGCTGCTCGAGGGGCGTCTTTGGCGGCGTCGTGGGAAAGGTCTGGTAGCGATGAGACTGCCGTCGCATTGCGCTGAGTGTAGGGATGGGTGCGCCGGCGTGGAACGAGCCCGACGAAGTGGTTCGAGTGGCCGCGGTAACTCTTATGGCGGGTGTGGCTCGTGAAGGCGACATGATGGGCAACGTCAAGAGCCTCTTGAGGCCCTGGAAAAGATTGTCGCAAAGCGTCAGTCAAGCCTCTTTTCTATGAGCCTATCGCCTCGTCTCGCGCTGGGATCCGGGCACCGGGAACGGCGAAAAGTGGTGACGTAGGGCGGGCAAGATTTACTCGACGGCGGGGCTGACGCGGGCCAGAGAGAGGACAGAGCTTGGACGCGACAAGGGCATTGCCGGAGGAGGGGAGGGGAGAAGGCAAGAGCTGGTCCAGCCTCTAGACCGTCGGTTGAGCGAAAATTGAACGATTGAGGAGCAAAGATTGCAAAGGGATGAGTGTCGCAGATGCCCGCATTTCGAATGTGAGCAAAATCGGAAGCACAGCTGATGCCGGCCGCGTGAGTGTGAGTCGCATTACGGGTACGTACCTCGAAAGATCTTTGCCGGAAGACACTCCACTCGGGGCTTGACATCCAATCAGAGGTGGTGATTGGCGAGGAACCGGACGGCGCGTTCCGCTGCTCGGGAGGCAAAAGCTTGGAGCAGCGAATCGAGTCCCTACAGGTTGTTTTCATCACGGATAAGCAAATTATCAGGCCAGTGAGAAGATAATATCCAAACAGAGCTGCAAAACACAGGCAGTTCCATGCCCAAGCCTCAGTGAAGTGCCCCGGAGCGCTGTTGAAACAGCCAAAAAGGGAGGCACGTGCTCTAGGTTAGTTGGTGTTGAGTTGGGATGGAATGGTGAGTTCCAAATGACCTATGTCATTGTGACTTGCTATTGCGCTGCGTCACTGCTAATATGGTGCTGTTATGGGTCTATATCAGCTCGCATTGCCGGGCCATCTCTCAATGGGAACTGGCTTCGTCAATACGTCCCTTGTTCTCACTGTCTCTAACAGTGATCGACTCAGGCAGTTAAAGAGAGTGTGCCCTCCGTACCCCCCCGGCCCACCCTTTCACCGCATCACGTTGGCGCCAGCCATTACACGGTGTAATCCATACTCTTCGAAAAGTATAGAGCTTCTTTCTTTCCCAGCTACTTCATTATATTTCTCAAGTCGCGTCCCTATCAGCATGGGGAAGGTATCCTCACTTAAAACCTGTTTCGATGAGATTGAGGAGACCAACGGCGATGATGAGTGCAGGGCCTGGCTAGAGAGAGTCTTCGATGCTAAAGTTGAACTAGCAACATTTGTTGCTGCCCGTCGGGGAAAGGGTAGAGCCACAGAGTACGTGGGCTTCCTCAAGGGTTCCTTCAACTTCAGCCTCCGTTTCAAGTTTAGTGATGGAGGGCCAGATGCCATCATCCGTTTCCCAAAACCAGGGCACACAGCTACAACCCTAAGGGATGAGAAGGTCACGAACGAGGTCCAGATCATGGAATATCTCAGCCAACACACCACGATCCCTATCCCCCATGTTTACAGTTGGGGCCTCACTGCCGAGAGTCCACAGCAATTTGGTCCGTTTATGATTATGGATTTCGTCGAGGGGACGCTGTTGTCGACTGTCCTGAAGCAACCGAACCAAGAGGATGTGGTCTTGGACCCAAGTATCAACAACTCAATGTTGGACAAGATTTACCGTCAAATTGCCGATTACCTTGTTCAGCTTTCTCAGCTTACCTTCCCTCGCATTGGAGCCATCTCAAAAGACGGTGACACGTAATCTGTTAACAAAAGACCGCTAACTTATAATATGAATGAGTTAGCAACTGTCGCGGGCTACCCAAACGACCTCTTTCCAACCTCACCCTTCGATCACGCTAGCGACTACCTCAAGTCAGTCGCGCACGAGCATCTAGCCCACCTTCAGACTCAGCGCAACCTCGCAGATGATTCGGAAATCGCCCGGGCACGATTCATTGCCAGGCATCGGTTCGTCCAGCTTATCCCAAAGTATTGCATCGACGATGCTGGGCCGTTTATACCTTTCTGCGACGATCTACGGCCTTCCAATATGCTTGTTCATCCGGAGACGTTTCAAATCACAGCGGTGCTCGACTTCGAGTTTACAAACGCCATGCCAGCACAGTTCACGTACGACCCGCCTTGGTGGCTATTGTTGTCTGGCCCAGAAGTGTGGCTTGATCGTGACTCCATACAAGAATTCCGGGACCTTTATGAGCCCAGAATGGAGCAGTTCCTGCAGGCGTTAGAACTAGTGGAAGACACGTCAGTCTCAGGAGGGCGGCAACTTACCGGACCACGTCTTTCTGCTCGAATGCGTGAGTCGTGGAGGTCTGGTCGCTTCTGGTTCAATTATGCTGCCAGAAAGAGTTTCGAGCTCGATGCCATCTATTGGGCCGCTCTGCATGACGGGGATACCAGTACTGAGTTGCTTGACAGTGAGGCTCGCGTAGGGATGGAGCCGTTCATAGAGGAAAAGATGGAGCAGCTAAGGGCGTATAAGGAGGAGGCTACAGCTCGTTTCTCTCAAGCAAGCGGATGAATAAAGCGTTCTGTTTGTATTTGTCTTTGGTTACTTAAGTTGTTTATACCGATACTGCACTGCCTCTTCTCTTGTCTTCACTTCCGTAGGTAGGTAGTCTAGATTATAAAAGGGGCGAGGAGGTTGTCAGGCTACTGCCAGCGATCAACTGACAAGGAAAAAAGCTCGACTACAAATGCATTTCACCCTACAAGGCCAAAAGAAAGTTGTCAAAGAATAACTAAGAATTAGACTTGCTGCCACAGGTCAAGCTCTATCTAACCTTTTTAGATTTACTTCCTCGACACAGCTAAGCTCTCCTTAACAGGTCAAACTGGCATGATCACATTTTCGCCTTGTTCTCCAATTCGAAGCCAGGCAGATATCGTTACCCTATCAGGCATTATCCTTTGCCTTCAATCAAGACGATACTATTTACTTTTGAATTGTGGAACATGCACATGAGACTCGTTCAGATCTAGAAAACCATTTCTAAAGCTTGTCAAGTTAAGATCGTAAAGCCATAAATTGTAAAGCTTGGAAATGCACTAAAGCTAGGGTCACGATTGCTCAAATCAACTCCAGTCTCCATCGTATGCTCATCCTTTTGCGTGTTCGTACAGTCATAATACAGATGCGTCAAACTAATCCTACACCCCAACAACTCCCGGCTACGCTTAATCAATAGCTTAATGTCCGTGACCTAAATCATTTATTGTCAGTCTCGATCTTTGTCAAGTTGATTCTGAATACTCACGTCCGAGGGATCGTCCCATCTTGGACATCTCCTTGGCCTGGTGCTCCTTAACCTTGGCCCTTCTTGAGTCCTCCTTGGCCTCAACCTCAAGCCTCTTGACGTGCTCCCTGGCCTCCCTCACACTCAGTCTCGCCTCCTCTAGTGCACGGTCGGCCTCACGCTCCGCCATCTCGGCGTTGCGCACACGCTCGCGGGCTTCGAGGACTGCGGGGTCATGTTCGTTTCTGTTTCCGTGGCCGAAGCTTCGGGTGATGAAGTTTCCTCCGCCGGTGCTGCGGCGGTGGGGGGAGCGCGAGGAGGATGAGGACCGGCGGGAGTGAGAGCCCGAGGAGTGACGGGATGCGCGGCGGGGAGAGGGTTCGCGGCGAGAGGAGCCGAAGAGGCCGTGCTTGCGAGGTGGTTCTTCCCTGATGGGCTCAGGGGATGGCTCACGGCGGGAGGATCCAAAGAGAGGCATGTTGAGAGTATCGTGTAAGTGGTGTAGGTTGTGTGTAAGTGGTGGAGATGAGAGGTGGAGTTGGTATCTAGAATATCTTGGAGTGACTTTTGTTTCTGGTGAATGATGAAGAAAGAATGAAGCTTTCCCCAAGGGCTGGGCGGTCCTTGGCCTTTTTACACTCCTCGATCAGACACTCTCGATACCATCAACCGCAAAGATCACCAACTGTGAAACCTGCTTTTGCCCTGACGTTGGGATGGCCCTTTACGCTGTGACGTCAATCCACGCATGTAGGGTAGGCTAGGGTTGTTCCCCAAGGGTCCGCCCAATCATGGCGCGTTGATGACACAATGAGGCGCCGGGGTAGGCATGGGGATAGCGTCACTTGTTTGGGGGATGGGCGATCTTATGACGCACAAGGTGGTGTTTGGTGAAGGTATTGACGACATTGCGACTGGGGGTGATGGTTTAAAATTGGTGAGTTGATGGTGTTTATCAGGGACCAAGACCTTGGACGACTACGACATTGCAAGGTAGCCATTAGTCCGAATGTAGACCTTTGAAACATCCCTAGACTTGGATATTGCACATGAATTATGGCTGTTTGCTTTTCCTGGTATTTCTTGGTATCAGGGATGAGTGACACCAGCAACAAGCCTCACCTGGACACGGCGAAACATTGACAATATTCCATGAGGTCAGTGCCCCTGCAAGTACTGCATCACCAATTCCACCCATGGTCGTGTGCCACATCTCTCGCACTTGACGACTGGCCATTCACCTTGAACATTTCGGTGAGCGAGCATCTCTGTACATGTCGGAATCACCTTGATCCGCTCCATCAGCATCACCAACCAGACATCTCGTGCTCGTCGTAATCAACAACGTGGCTGTGCACCGTATAGCTCTTGGCCACATCATCGATCCATCTGCACACCCTCCGCTCTGGGATTATGGTAAATCTCATTAAGAATTCGCTAACGGACAGAGAGAGAAAATGTAGTCAGGCACCCGGCTGAGGATGGTAAAATAACAACTAGAAAAGGGCGACATGGAAAACAAATGGAATGTCGAGGGTAGTAGTAGTAGAAACAAAAAAAAAAAAAAGATGTAAATCTCCCAGCATTGCGCGCGTCTTCCAGTCCTGCTTTACTCCCTCCTCGTGCTCTCATCTTGCAACCGTGACTCCCAGCAAAAAAAGAGGCGTACCGGAGACAAGAACCGAGGCAAGAACACCAAACGAAAATAACCCTATGTGCATATATGCCGCACTAGATATGTACAGAGAAGACCCCGTGAGGGGGGATAAGGATGAGTGAGATGAGTGCGAAACCGGGCCGAACGAAGCAATGGATCCCCTGTTCGGTTGGAAGTGGTCGGTCGGATATCGTCGATCGCTCGTTTTCGTGGGTGGTTTTGGCTCGTATTCGATATAAATACTCGTCTGGTCTGACGAGCATTTTCGTATAGGTAGTTGTTGGAAAAGCTCGACCGTTTACATGACGGTGCACTTGCTCTCCTCGCGATCCTTCTTGACGCTCAATGCCACTCGCGCGGCCTCGGTAAAGGCCTCGTTGACGCCCCGGTTCTTCATGGCCGAGCACTCGAGGTACCGGAGCGCGTTTATGCGCCGCGCCACCTCGAGGCCTTGGTCGTAGTTGATCATGGGTCGCTTCTCCCTCGGCTCGCCGGACTCGCCCTCCTCCTCTTCGCCTTGCTCTCGGAGATCGCACTTGAGGGCGACCAGGACAAGCTTCACGCCGGGGCAGTTGTCGGCAATCTCGCCCACCCACTTGGACTCGACGTTTTCAAGCGAATCCTTGCTGTCAACAGAATAGCAGAGCATAATCAGATCCGTGTCGTCTGGGGTGAGTCAGGTTAGCACGCGACGCGGATGGGCGGTGGACACGCGAGTTACCATAAGAGAGGGATCTTAACCGGTCGAATTCCTCCTGGCCGGCTGTGTCCCAGAGCGAAAGCTCGATGTGCACATTGTCCACAAAGATGTCTGCGCGAAAGATTAGTCTGGGCGTCTCTGGACCGCGGGCGAATGCGTCGTATCGTACCGTGGACGTAGTTCTCGAAGACGGTGGGTTCATAGACTGTTGGGAAATATCTGGTACGACAAATAAGTCTCTCATCCCGATCCCGCGATTCTCGGCTCCTCAGACATACCCTCTCGTAAAGACATTCAGCAATGAGGTCTTTCCACATGCACCATCGCCCCTAATCGGCGCAGTTCAAGTCAGTTGCAAGCCCAATGTCTGAGCTGGGCGGGGAGAGTCGACGCACAGCAGCACCAGCTTACGCTGAACGGTCTTGGAACCTCCGCAGAGAGAAGGCATCGTGGCGGCTCGGTCAAATCGCGTGTGGTGGAAGAGGAAGAATGGGCAAATTCGAGTGCGGATTCGCGATGGCGATCTTGAGTGATCTCGGTTCGTGCTCCCTTGAAACCCTGCTCACAGTGGCGCGCTGATCAAGACTCGGGTCAGCAAGGTACAGGATGGTAATCGCATACGACTTGGCGGGTAGTAACGGACGCTATCGGGAGGGATGTAGTGCTCGGGAGTCGAGAGTGAAGCTTTTCCGAGAGAAGGTGATTGTCGCAAGCTGGCCAGATGGTACGTCGTCGGGCAGAGAGAGTCTCAGTTGTTGGAGAGGATCGATTTTAATCACGGGCGACAAATTGACAGCGCAAGAAGGCGGATGGATCATGGACCGGCAGGGGCAGCGAGGACGGACGGGGATTAAGTCAACGGGGCAGGAAATGAGCCGCTGGGGGGGCAAAAGAGGGAGCGAGAGAAAAAGATGAAGTCAGAGGCCACACAGTGGAGGGAATGGGATTGCGGCCGAGCAAGGATCCCTTTTCTGTTCTGTCCATTGCTCGGTGGAGTGCCCCCTCCTGGACGAGGAATCAGCTATGGGGCATCTGATTGGCCAGTCGCCCATATTTAGCTTCAATATTGAGACCCAAGCCCACTGCAACTTCAGCGTCCAGAGTCGGCCTGGAACACGCTCAAGGGGGCGGGGGGCCGAGCCCAGACGGACCTACATGTACAGCGCACCATAGCACAGCACAGCACAGCACAGCACAGCACAGCACAGCACAGCACAGCACAGCACAGCACTGAAGACTTGAGCCGTCAGGTGCTGCAGAGTAGGTCGGGTCTCCCTCTTCCCCCTGGCACGCCACTCAATGAGGCCCACTATTCCGCCCTGACCTTTCCCGACAGGTCCTAGCCTCTCTATTAAACCGTTGCTTCTTCCTCGGCGCCGGTCAATGATCGCCCGGACATGAGGGGTCCGTGACCGTCCTTTCACTTGTCCAAAGTCGAGGCCAAGATCCATGGGGAGAAGAGTCTGGATGCAGGTTCATGACCGTCCAAGCATGGCCAGGTTTCGGTCAAAACGGCTCCTCCGTCGGCAAGAAGGGAAAAAAAAGACTCGCTTGGTGGAGATGTTCGGAAGCTTCGCGTCGAGTTGTGGCACCTCACCCACCATGTTGGCGATTCAGGTCGGGTCGGGTGGCTTTGTTGCTGAATCGTCATTCAATCGTGGCTTGGCCACCTTCGTTTATATCCGCGCATTATCTTGCTTGACTTTGGTGCTCCCGTCAACTGATACAGTATCCGTACCAGGCGACGGGGCTTTCCCCTTGATCCAGCATTCAGGCTAAGACATTGGGCGCCGGGAGCCCGAGTCTCTGGGTTCTGGGTCAGAATCAACGCCATCTTCCGGTGATGCGACACTGTTCAGCCTTTGGAGTCAGGTGGATGAATCATTCATTCTTGCAGATGCTACTGTTATTGACCAACCTCAACCTCGCGCCACAGCACCAGCACCAGCACCGAGGGAGACCTCTATGCTCATAATTACCTCCAACAGAACCAAATATCAAACGCCAAAAGCCATGATTTGCAACCTTGATATATGCCCGCTTAATCGTCATCCCTCTGATATCCCCGTCGTGCTCCGCCCATCCGCTCTGCCAAGCCCTTGTTTCCTGCCTGTTGATGCAGTCTGTTGACGAACCCACGATCTCCCCCGCGCTCTCTCGCCTTGTCATCGGCTTCTCGGAGCGCCCGTTCCCGTTCTTCCAGCGCTGCTAACCGCTTCTCGCGGTCGCCGTCAAGCTCTGAGGCCGCAGATTGCATCGCTGCCAACTTGCGCTGGCGCTCCTCCTCTTTGGCCTTGTCGTCTTCCTCGTTGTGTCGTGGCTTCCTGTCACGTGTCTCGCCGCCGTAGCTGCGCCGCGAGTCTCGTCGTCGATCATCATCGAAGCGCCTGTCATCGCGGCTTCGGCGGTGGCGCCGAGAGTCTTCCTCGTCCGCTGAGTCGTGTCTTCTTCGCGAACGTCGTTCTGGTGAGTAGTCATCTCGGTCTCTGCGTCGCTTGTGCTGATCTTCTCGGGAGTCGTCGTGTCGTCGTGGGCTTCGTGATCGCGAGTAAGACCGTCTCCTCCTGCGATGTCTGTCCTCTGAATCGGCACTGCGATGGCGATGTCTCCTGCGGTGTCGCTCGTGCCGTTCCTCTCTCCTCCTAGACTTCTCCTTCTTCTCGTCATCAACCCCCATGGATGCAAGTAGTTGACGTCGCTTGATCGGATCGTTCATCATCGCTTCGTACGCGGCTTGCTCTTGTCGCTTGATGGCGAGTAGAGGGTCGTCGCGAATCTTGGCAGCTGTGTCTCGTGCGGTGTTGGCATTTTGCAGTGCCATGAAACTCTCCTCTCCCGCCTGCTTCTCCAGCTTCTTGTGTTCGGTCCCCTTGATGAGGTTGTCGATTCTTCGCTTTCCAAGTAGGTACGCCTCCGTCTCTTCTGTTGTGCCAGTCTGTCCATCGTTGGGACCTTGATACATCCAGTCGACTCGATCGATGCGCTTCTTGCCTCCGGCGGCCTCGAGCTGTCGCTGGACCTCCTCCTTTGCGCGCTCCTCTTTGATTTCATTGATGCGTTGTTGGGTGCGCTTGCGCTCGGCAAGGGCCTTTTGTTCCTCCTCGTAGACGGCCTGCTGGTTGCGCCTCAGCGCAGGGTGGAAAGACTTTTTCAAGTTGAGATCGCCGCCTCCCATGATGGGCAAATTCGTTGGGGTAAGGAGCGAACAGAAATTTGAGTTGGGTGGAAGCGATAGAGCGACAGAGAATGCGAATGGATGGCGAAAAGATAGAAGGGTTGATGAAGAAGAGTGTTTGGATTCCTCCCGAACAAGGCAGTGGGGTGGCAACCTCTTTGAGTCAGCCACCCCCAGCCACACAGAAAAATCCTATCGCTTATCGGACAACGTCGTATCTCATCAGCTCTTATCTTATCGCTCTTCTGCACCAGGTTCCAGTTCATGCGACGAGATTGAGCGAGCACGTCTCGCATCACAAGACAAGGACTTGATGCTAAACTAGAACTTGGGATCACTTGGCGGCTTCCGAGAGCTTTCTATGATATTAAGAAGCCTTAACTTTCAAGATTTCGTGTCCTCAGTCTTAAACAGTGGAAGCGCAATCTTGGCCAAGTCTCTCATGTGGTATTGTGACGATGCGTTTAAGCAATAGCGATGACTGCCGGGTGCATGCCTGGAGACAACCCCTTGCTCTTCATGCGTCCGTGGATTTTGGCGAGCTCGTCCCTTCATATCGTGGTGAGAGTCGTCGTCGTCAAGCCCCCCAGGATCACCACCACTTAGTCAAATAGCAGCCGAGTCCCGCAACATTAGTTTCGTCACGTTGGAGAAGCAGTTATCCCGATCAGCGTTAGATGGTATTGTACAGTCATGTCTCGTCCGCCCCCTGTCGCATGCTGAGATGTCGTATTTCCCAACCCAAGACTCCTGCGATGCCAGCACATAGTCATACACTGTTCCCCTCCACGATATTCAATTCCCGTAGACCAATTGTCTACCAACTGGCTCTCTTCACACCAGGAATGTTCCCAGCCATAGCCTCCATTCGGAAGTTGTACTGCAAGTGTCAGCCTCGACGTCTGGTGTCGTGGCCTCGGTTCGGCGCTTACCCTGGTCATCTTGAAGTCGCTCAGCACACCACGGCCTTGGCCGCCCATGATGCATCGATTTCGGATCTGAGTCGGTCGGGTGTAGCAGTGCATCTGCGTCAACTGGAGCTGGGCCTCGGCGCGGACTCGGGGAGGGAGTGTGGTATTGCGGATGATATAACGGAGGGCTTGTCTGAATACTATGTTAGCAAAACGACTCAATTTGGGCCCAAGTATGGGGAGGGAAGAGGCCTCGCCGCCCGCTGAAAGGGCGGTTCAAAACGTGAGGGCTTCGGGAGAGTGGGAAGAGTTTGCGCACCTCTCAGTCTCGTGTTGCTCAAACACCTTGCGCTTTGTGTGATCACGCAGGGTTCGGACGTTGACGAAACAGCCCAGGTCGAGCTTCTTCGCGCGGAACATCGACATGCTAGGCAATTGGGGCTGGCAATGTTGGATTGCTGCTGGCTTGAAGATGTTGCGCTCAGGTACATCTGAAGTTAAGGCCGATTCTTGGTATTACCGAAGAAACTCCGGCTACCCCCCACCAGCCAGCCGCTGGGGATGGAGGCGTCACGTGGTTTACAATCGATTGAACTGAACACGACAGAGAACTTTGGGCGTTTCTTCACAATGACTTTATGTCAAGTAGAAATAGAGCAGAGTATTTACGTTTGAATAGGTAGAGTGAGCTTTCAATCTTCCCTCGCGCTTGTGTCATCCAGACTCATGCTTGCTTCCCCGCAATACTGCTGGATTCTCACATATCCAAGTGCTCTCATCCCAACTTTGCGGTACATCGACCAACACTTTTCGCGTATCTTCATATTCAGATGTTCATGCAGAGATAAAAAATATCATCAGACAAGGACCTTGTTACTATTTTCACCATCCAATGCCCTGCCCTGATCGATAATTGATTGACCGTCCCTGACCTTGTCTCGGCGTAGGGTAGTACCTCATCACGTCCTCATGCAGCAAGCCGCTCTCCGGGCCGCGGTTCCGAAACCGTCCTGAGGCTGTGGGGGCAGGGCGTCGGGGAATGTGACGTGACGCAAGCCTTGGGTAAACACAGGGAGGATTAGATAAAGACAATGCTGATCGAGCCTTGAAAGCAAGGGCACCATCATTCCTTCAATGTCATGCAAATGACGAGTCTTTCTCTTTTATCCTTATAGTAAAACACTGTCTTGGATTCTGCCCGAAATCATCATCACGGTCTTTCTAGTGAATTCGACAGGCTAATGAGAAGGGAAACTGTCCACCATGGATCCTAGCAGGGAGAACCTTCTCAAGCCAGGCGGGCGCTCGTCTTTTGACGATAGTTCCGATGGCTACTCGGATATTGACGCGACAGACTATCTCGACAAGAATCTCGTCCCATTTCAAGAGGCGCCGCCGACTTATGTCCCCCCACGACGAGTGAAGCCTACTGGCCTCTTCCGCCCATGCCGTGCTTCGCCCAAGCGATGCTGCTTGACCGTTGTCGGAGTCGTTCTGGCCATCTGGATTGTCATTTCAGCTCTCGGCGCCTTTGCCTGGAAGAAGATCAAGACACCGCCGACTTTTGGACAATCGCCGCCATGGTACCCAAGCCCCAAGGGTGGCTCGTCCAAGAACTGGGAGAAGAGTTACAGCCTGGCCGCCCAGCTCGTTGGAAAGATGACGTTGGCTGAAAAAGTCAACATCACCACAGGAACAGGATGGAGTATGGGCTTGGCCGTGGGAAACACGGGCGCTGCAGTCCATGCCGGGTTTCCTTCTCTGGCGCTGCAGGATGGTCCTCTGGGAATCCGCTTTGCCGACAATGCGACAGCTTGGCCTGCTGGCGTTACTGTTGGAGCTACGTGGAACAGGAGGTTGATGTATGAGCGCGGCAAGGCTCATGCTTTGGAAGCAAAGGGAAAGGGCGTCAACGTCATTTTGGGCCCTGCTATCGGCCCCCTCGGAAAGATGCCAGCTGGTGGACGCAACTGGGAGGGATTTGGCCCTGACCCATATCTGCAAGGCATTGCCGGTGCACAAACCATTCGGGGTATCCAGGACCAAGGCATCATGGCCACGATCAAGCACTTTATCGGCAACGAGCAGGAGCATTTCCGTCAGTCTTGGGAGTGGGGTCTCCCCAACTCCATGTCGTCCAACATTGACGATCGGACTCTGCACGAGCTCTACGCTTGGCCGTTTGCGGATGCCGTAAAGGCTGGAGTCGCGAGTGTCATGTGCTCGTACAACATGGTCAACAACTCATACGCTTGCCAAAACTCGAAGCTGCTCAATGGCATCCTCAAGGACGAGATGGGCTTCCAAGGATTCGTCATGTCGGACTGGCTGGCCCAACGATCTGGTGTGGCGAGTGCTTTGGCTGGGTTGGACATGTCGATGCCTGGTGACGGTTTGAAATGGCAGGATGGCGATTCCCTATGGGGTCCTCGCCTTACTCAGGCTGTTCTCAATGGATCTTTGCCGGTGGATCGACTGAACGACATGGCACTCCGAATTGTCGCTTCTTTCTATCAGCTTGGGCAGGACAAGCACGAGAACAAGGGCCCCAACTTCTCGTCGTGGACATACGACAAGATGGGAATTTTGGCCCCAGGAAGCCCTTCGCCTCAAGAAAAGCAAGTGGTAAACCGGTTTGTGAATGTCCAAGATAACCACGCCGAGCTCGCTCGCCAGATTGCCATCGAGGGAACCGTGCTGCTCAAGAATGACGGAGTTCTTCCTCTGACTCGCGACGGGGCATTGAATGGCACCGAGTCTGATAAGGGACATGGAAAGATCAAGATTGGGATTTTTGGCGAGGACGCTGGCCCTGGAAAAGGACCCAACAGTTGCCCCGACCGAGGGTGCAACGATGGCACGCTTGGCTCTGGCTGGGGCAGCGGAGCAGCTGATTTCCCATTCTTGATCACTCCGGTTGAGGCTCTACGAAGAGAGTTTAACAAGGACAAGGTTGAGGTGAGCGAGTTTCTGTCGAACAAGGTTAAGGATGCCAAGAAGGCGACGGAGCAGGACGTTTGCTTGGTGTTTGCCAACTCGGACTCGGGTGAAGGATACCTCGGCTGGAACGGCGTACACGGCGATCGCAATGACCTGTTCCTGCAGAAGGGAGGCGACGCACTTGTCACAGAGGTTGCCAATCACTGCGGTGGCGGAACCGGCACGACGATTGTGGTGATTCATGCTGTTGGCCCTGTTGTCGTGGAGAAATGGATCGACCACCCGCGAATCAAGGGCCTGTTGGCAGCCAACCTCCCCGGCGAGGAGAGCGGGAATGCCATCGCAAGTATTATCTTTGGCGACGAGAGCCCCAGCGGAAAGCTCCCATACACCATCGGCAAGACCCTTGCGGACTACGGCGAAGGTGGCCAGGTGCTGTATCTGCCCAACGGAGTCGTTCCGCAGCAGGACTTTAACGAGGGCCTGTACATTGACTACCGACACTTTGACAAGCACGACATCGAGCCTCGATACGAGTTTGGCTTTGGACTTTCGTACACTTCGTTTGAGTACAAGGACCTGAAGGTCAACCGGGATGTAGCATTGTCTGACCTCCCAGCGTTGCGGCCATCGCAGTCTAGCGCGGAGCCTCCGAACCTGGGCGACAAAATTCCTGATGTCAAGGAGGGTCTTTGGCCAAAGGGTATTCGCAGACTGGAGAAATGGATCTATCCATACATTGAATCGGCGGACGACATCAAGCTTGGTGACTACCCCTACCCTGACGGCTACAATATCGAGCAGCCTCCCTCACCAGCCGGAGGTGAAGAAGGTGGCAACCTTGATCTCTGGACACCCGTGGTGACGGTCTCTGTGATCGTCACCAACAGCGGCCCTGTCGATGGCAAGGTTGTGCCGCAGCTTTACCTCACGTACCCCAAGAGTTCCAAGGTCGACCACCCCGTCCGTGTTCTGCGCGGTTTCGACAAGGTATTTTTGAAGAAGGGAGAGAGTAAGACGGTCGAGTTCAAGCTCACCAGGAGGGACTTGAGTTATTGGGACGTGGAGGAGCAGAACTGGCGGGTGACGGGTGGTGGGGAATTCACTGTTGCTGTGGGAGAAAGCTCGCGGGATTTGAAGTTGACGGGGACTTTTGCTGTCGAAGAGTCTTCTTAGTCACTCGGGTTTATTGAGAGAGGATATTGGCTTTGAGGGAACTACAGTGGCGCTTGATAGATCTGGGCCCGAGATGATTGTGCTTATGGCTAGGCTGCGTACATGACATCTGCGCACACATGTTTGACGTTGCAATTGATCTATGCTCTTACACCTTCCTCATGCTCCCACAAACAGACCATTACAAGTCCCTTCGCACCAGCAGAGCAAAACGCTGATCCGCTATCCTCCTCTGTCCCCCAACGATACCTATCCACTACCGACTCCCCTGGTACAATGGCCACAACCTCACTAGCGCTTCCTCATTTGCTCCGGTGGAGCGGGAACCTTGGGAACAAAGCTCTTTAGTTCGGAGAGTCGGAATCCTCCGTCTGCCTCGTTGATCTCCTTGACAACTGGAGGAGGAGGAATCAGGCGGCTCCAGTCGACATCCCGCATGGCAGCGCCGTTGATGTTGCCAGGAGGCGGAAACATGATGCCGGCGACCTTTTCGCTACCGGAAGCTCCCTTGACGCGGTTGTAGGCCGCGATGGCGCTCGTTTCGTTGTCGACGTTGAAGGCGATGCCGCCGTTGGGGAGGGGGAGGGGCGCGCAGACGTTGTTAGCCCACGGCTTGTCCTTGTTGATGACGGTGAAACCAGTGGTAGTTCCATCAGGATGCTGGAGAGCCTTGAGTCGCAGGTCTTCGTCGTCGTTGAGGAGAGGTTCGTGGGATTCGATCGGACGGCTGGGGTGATGAGGGAGAGGATGGGCCAGGTGGGCTTGTCTCTGGGGATCGTAGCTTGGGATTGGTCGAGGATGATGAGGCGAAAGAGTGTAGGATGCGGCAGAAGCTCGACGAGGGGCCGAGGAGGGAATATGGGTTCCTTGAGGGTGAGGGGGGTGGAAGTAGATGTTTGGGTCCGAGACTCGACTCCTGCGGGGGCGATCGCTTCCCTTGGGTTTGCGCAGTGAATCACGTCTCACCATGATGGACCGTTTTATTGGTAAGAAGGAGGTATGATAAATAGAAAGGCAGTTGATTGTTTACATCGACTGTCATGGTTAGTAGGTCTTCATCATGGTGGAGGGGGCATCTGCTCGCTTCGGTTCTGCCAGCTGCCTGGCACTGTCAACACCTTCACCACGGCAAACCAGCGCATGAGTTGCTCGTAGCAACTGTGGGCCAAAAGTCTTGTTGACTTTTCCTTGAATTGTTTTTGCATTATCCATCTTCATCTTCAGCAGCGCGCGCGAGTTGAGCATTCTGTCAATCTCACTACCATCACCCACGCACTCAACTCGACCATGCCCATCCTTTCCAACAAGGCCAGGGTCCCCCCTCACTACGCCTTCGACTCGCCCGCCCATCCCGGCGAACGGTTCCCCGTTCCATGGATCGGCGATGAGCCCGACGTTGGCGTGCGCCGCGAGTATATGAGGGCCTACTGCGAGTGGATGAGCCCCCACGAGATGCACCGGTACGACGAGCTGCGCAACTACGCCAACAGGGCGATCACACTGGCTTTGAAGAAGGCTCAGTGGAAGGAGGTTCCGGGAAAGTTCTTTGCATACATGGCTGACATGATCACTTGGAAGTGCTTTTGTACGTAGCCCTTTCGACTCGAGTCGTCTCTATTGCTGACCTTTTGCGTGTAACAGTTGAACGATCTCGTCCCTATGAGCCTGAGTGGCCTTGGAAGAAACGCCTTCGCCCCGACTCATCTGACTTGGTCATGTCCCGTTGCTACGACAAACTTCGATGGGAGGACGACTCTGCCCTGGAGCCCCCCCAACCTGTTCCTGTTCCCGCGCCCGTCCCCCAGCTTGTTCTCGAGCCTGTTGCCGAACCCGAGCCTCCTGCCCGGCCTGTTCCTCAGATGGCTGTAACCGAGCTTCTTTCTCCTCGAAGCACTCTCTTGACCCGGAAAAAAGAGTTGGACGAGCTCTATGCCGGGATTGAAGAGATCAAGGCTACATCAGGCTTGACTGTTCCGTTCATGGCTGCCCAAGTCTTTGACAAAGTCCAGGGACATCTCCTCAAGGAGATGAACGAGTGTGGAGTAACCTATACCGAGAAGAGATTCAAGACACCTCCTCTGAAGCCAGTCCCACCGGATGACTGGGAGCTTGATCGGCTCAAGGATAACGAGGCACGGAAGAAGAACCAGAAGACGCCCAATCTCCTTTCCCCTCCCAAGGACGCGCGAAAGGGGAATAGGGCACATGGAAATAGATCGGTGAGCACTGGTGCCTTGAGCAGCCTCTTCGTGCCGGACAATGCACACCCAATCGCGACACACATGCAGTCTTCTGGTTCCAAGCGTCTTCGTTCCAACACGCCCTCGCCGGAGCCCGGCGTCGTCCCGGACCAAGAGCGCCACCCCGTGGCTGACTTCATCAGGACTCTCTACATCCTTTCCCAACACTTACACCTTGATGTGGATGGCGAGGTCGGAATCATGTCATTGATCGGACCCTTGATGCCTGGCCGCGCAGACGGAGCTCAGTCCAGACGGCTTCATGACCTTGTCAACCAGGACACGGAGTGGATCTGCTTCAAGACGCTTCTGGAGAAGGATATTACCGGTTGCTCAGCTGAGGAACTTGAGCGCACTGGATGTGTCAAGCATGACGGGAACTGCCACAACTTCCTCAAACTCGTCTCGCTTGGGCATCGAGGCCGTGAGATGCACTTCAAGACTATTCGCCGCGAGTCCACCTAGTCTCACCGTCGCCAGGACTCTTTTTCGATTCGATGTTGTCGCCTGGGATCTTTCAGCCTGTGCTGCCGTTTTGAGCTCGTTCTGCCGACACCATTCTTTGTTCTACAGTGGTACCCCGACACTCTGCCTCAGCACCATCGCGATGGCCTACACCTTTTGTATCGCACTTGAGCATGACGGACACTGTGTTTTACTTTCTTTGTATGTATTTCGGTATGGATTGGGTGTTTGAGTATGACTGAGGGTTTGGAGACGACCTTTGCGAGGGTTGGGTTGTTGAGTTGATGATTGACGACATGGGGCTTTGCATGTACGAGAACTGGGTCAATGAGGGATTAGGGCATGGCTTTCCTTTTGGTAGATGTATAAGACGCTGTACGACTCTTTTAAACATTTTGGCTGTACTGTTGCGTGTTGTGTTGAATGGCGAACGCCGGGTCCCAGGCTCTGTTCCTCGGGTTCACACTCACCAAGGGCTCTATGGATACCTGATTCACTCACATCGCAGCACATAAACCTGTGAGTAAGAGTAAGAAAGATGTGTCCCTGATAGTTGACGGCGCTGAATTATCTATCTACTGGCCTTCATCTCTGATGAATCAGTGCATCGGGGACTACACGACCAAGGAGAGCCGGGACAACTATCCAGTCATGACCTGGTGCACGCTATCAATGGCCAAGACGTATAAAACAGATCAAAAGTCTAGAGTGTCTGCTTCTACACAACCTGCATCCCACAATACTTCGACAGACACCCTATCTCACTCTGCTCACTCACCAAGTAGGCAACTCTAACTCCACAGCGACTTGGCAAGCAGCGCCGTACCAAAAGCACAATCTCGTACACCAAGGATTACTTCGATCAAATTACTCACGATGCCCTCCGAGATCACCTCTCAAGTGCGAAGGGACCACACCCGCTGGGAATGTGTCAACAATCCCTCTGGAAATGGCACTTGTGGAATGGTGAATGACATGACCGATAATATCTGCGAAGCCCCGGCCTGCAGAACTCAGCGCAGCATCGGTGACTACGCGCTCAACAATTCCAGCGAGAGAATTGGCGAGCTTGTGTCGATAGACGGCGCAGGGACAGAGTTTTGGATGTACTACCAGAGGCTCGTCAATGGCTGTTGAGTTCTGGATATGGGCAATGAAAATGTTGGTCAAGTCTTTGGTTTGAGCGAAGAGGGCGCGTGCCCTTTGGCTGGTCGACTATGATTGTCTTTTCTTGTAGGCAAGGCGTTTAATAGAGCACAGAGGAAGCCAGTCCTTGCGATAGAAATAGACACACTACAAACTCACCAAAAATGAACCTCTATGTAAATCTCGTCGTTCTCATTAAATCTCTAGGAATCTAGGGGTACCCAACATTGACCGACTGTCTTAAAACAATCTCTAAATACCCATACTAGACCTACTCCATCTATATGCATCGTATGTAACATGAACAGCTTAGTAGACGTAGCGGAAGCTCAGGTTCTCCTTGTCCGTAAGATCATCCCAAGCGCGCGCCGTGGCGTCGACGCTTGCCTCGGCAATGCCCGCGGCAGCCATCTCGTCGCGGCGACGGTTCTCACGGCGGAGGTACCATCGTAGTGCGAGGATGACGATGACCAGAAGACTGTAGCAACCCAAGTGGGTAGCAAATGCGATGAAGTAGCGGGGACCGTCGTGGGAGAGGAAGACCTGGGGGCCGACGGCATTACCGGCTGCCCAGATGATGAAGTTGAATGCGACCACCACTGTCTTCTTAGTCTGACCGGCCGTGTTTCGCGAGATCATGGAGAGACCGAGGGTCTGGGCAGACCAGAAGGAGAGGGTGATGTAGTAGCAGATGAGGAGACCGATGTGCTGGGCAAAAGTCCGGTTGGGGAGGGTCATGAGGAGGATGGTGCCGACGAAGGACCTGCGGCTGTTAGCGTAGCCCAAGAAGACAGGAAAAGAGTAGACTTACGGGACACAGAAGCCAAGCATAACCAGCAGGTTCTGGTTGGTCTTCTTGACAAGCCAAGCAGATGACAGCAGCACAATGATGATGTAGAAGCCTAGGACCATGGCAAGCAGCTGAGTCTCAAGGGTGCTGAAACCGAAGCTCTTGATGATGATGTTGGCAAAAGCACCGAGACCAGACGTAGGGATGGTGGTGCATAGAGAGATGAGTGCGTAGCCGTAGGTCTGGGGGTCCTTGAGACCCTCGAGGAACTGCTCCTTCTTGAACTGTTTGTTCTGGATGCCCGTCTGGTTGTCACGGACGCGCTCAACCATCTCGTGCTTCTCCTGCTCAGTCCAGCACTTGGCGCGCATGGGGGAGTCGGGCATCCACCAGAGGACGAAGAAGCCAAAGATGACCGAGATGACGCCGTACGAGAGGAAGAGCCACTGCCATGACCTGAGGGGGCCGCTCTTGATGAGGGAGAAGCAGTAGGCGAGGAGGCCACCGACGATCTGCTGGGCTCCGTTCATCATGTACCTGTTGCGGTTGGTTAGTTTTTGTGAGTGTGTTGATGTTCTTCGGGGGGTTTACCAGTAGGTGACACGAGATGCCTGCTCTTCACGACGGTACCAGATGGCGGACAGGATGACGAAGCATGGCTGGCACGCCGACTCAAAGATACCCAGGAGAGTTCGCACAATGACCAGGCTGGTGAAGTTCTTGCAGGCAGCATGGCAGGCAAGAGTGGTACCCCAGAGAACGATGCAGAGGCTCAGGTATTTGGCAATGGGGACGCGGGAGATGAGCCAGTTCTGGGGGTATTCGACGACGAGGATCGCGAGGTAGATACATGTAGTGAGCCACGAGAACTGTCAAAGCCAATGGGTCAGCGTTGTTTAAGACGGGGGTCGTGATCGGGATAACCTACATTCTGGCTGATGGTCCCGTCTGGGTTCTCCAGGCCAGTGTCGGCCGTGAGACCCATGATGGAGGCAAACGAGAGAGTGCCCTTGTCAATGGCCTGGAGGAAGTAGGTGCATATCATGACGAGCAGGACTCGCTTGTCAATCATCTTTCGCAGCTGGGCGCTGCGCTCAGGGCTGATGTCGATACGAACGTCCGAGACATACTGGGCAAGCTCCTTGTCAACTCGCTCAGAGTGCTGAGTCGGCTTCTCAAGGTCTTCGACCTCGTCGAGAGACTGCTTGCGCTGGACTTTGTCGGCGGACTCCATTATGTGACAAGAAGGGGGGGTAATGTGAGGGGAGAGGGCTTGGTGATTGTCTTGGCCTTGGGGAAATTCCTTGGCCAAGAGATGGGTTGTCGAGCTTTTTTATCTGCTCAAGAGTCGGACTGACGGGCTTTACGATTCTGGGGTCTGGGGGGAGGAGGCGAGCGAATGGGCTTCCCCAGGCGCCACTACGTCTGACTCGGTGCGGAGATGGCTTGGGTTTCCCCATCTCCCCCAGACGCCCCAGTCTTGGGTCTCCAGACGAGTGAGACGGCGAAAGCCCAGAGATGGTTAGGCAGAGGAGGGCCCCACGGGGCAAGTGGTGCCTCGCTTGGGTTTGGACCGAATGCCCGAATGGGCTCTCTGGCATGCTCGGTTATGCGGCAGAGTCTGCTTGAGGCTTGACCCCAACTCTTTTCATCTCCAACTGTTCATGCTGGTTGGCTTGAAGATGTGGTTCTCAGGAGAGGGAGGATCCACCGAGTTGGGACAGAAAGGTGAAAAAGGACCAGGATCTCCGCCTTGAGGGATAATACTAGGGGTCTGTGGACGGGGAAAAAGGTGAGCTGTGTGGGTTGGAGAGAGCGGAATGCAACCCTGTGCGTCAGGGGGAGGCTTGATCATCATCATCATCAGACGTGGCATGATTTGTGGAAAGGGAAAGGAAAGCCGTGCTTCTGAGGGCGGTGTTTTTGTTCTGGAAAGGATTTCGGTGCATGGTGGCGGGTTGACATGGGTACTCCAATGCTGATGCCTGGTTGTTTTTGTGTGTTCCCCTGTCGAGAAATTGGAGAAGTGAAGCGACGGCATGAGTTACTCCGCATCGTCTGTGCCTATCATTGCGTGTCTGTCCTGTCATGAGTTGAGGCTGCAGGGAGGAGTAGGGTAGTTTCTTTGTCTGTGACTGCTTGAGGCCATTACGAAGCCCATCAACCGACAAGGAGAATAAGGTTACGAGGTTGTTGATTATGTATCAGTGTTGAGAATGGCAGTCCCACAATCAAACATTAGCGCCAAGTCTTTTTCTCTTTTGTCTCGATGCAAACAATTGCCGACTTAGCATCCAGCTTCGGAAACCTCGGTCTTTTCTTTTACCACGTTTCCCCCAACTCGTTATGGCTTCATCATAGCTCTTTACCATTCCCCTTCTCGGACACTCACCTCGTAGTCTCCGCCCCCATCTCGAGGCGCCCCCAGAC
>JAANQP010000280.1:0-14904 GCA_011320165.1 Fusarium protoensiforme | reverse complement strand
AGGAGCCGGCTTCTCCTTCTTGGGAGCGGCCTCCTTCTTGGGCTGCTCGGGCTTCTTGGGGGGAGTGTTGGTCAGGGCAGGGGTCTCGAGGAACTCGACCTGCTCAGCAACCTCGGAGAAGATGGGCTGGCTGCGGACGGTCTCGAACCAGCGGGTCAGGGCGGGGTGCTCCTCGCGGTAAGTCTTGTCAAAGAAGAACTGGAAGCCGCGGAGGGTGATGCTGGCGGCGAAGAGATCAGCGAGGGTGATGCGCTCGCCAACAAGGTAGGTGTTGCGGACGAGGTGGTCCTCAACGACGTCAAAGGCCTTGAGGGCGGCCTTGGAGGCCTCATCAACGTTCTTCTTGTTGTAGGGAACAACACCCTTGAGAGGCTCGATCCAGGCACCGAGACGGGGAAGGACCTCGGAGTTGAAGAAGGACAGCCACTTCAGGATGGAGGCATAGCTGGAGGTGGTCAGCTACGTGAACAGCAAGCTCGAGTGTGCGTGTCATCAACTTACTCCTGCTTGGTCTTGCCGAGAAGAGTGGTCTTCTCGTTCTGGGAGGTGACTATTTGGCGGGGTCAGCAAAGCTCCCGACACATAATTGGCAGCAACAGGCAGCAAGAAATAGGGTTGCAAGTCAGAAGTTAGACGGTATCCACACAATGTCTTCTGAGGAAGAAATCTCAGATAGGGATAACTGTATAATAAGGCTAGGTCATCATTCGCAAGGGGGGGAGGGGTAGCTGAGAAAAATGAAATGAAAAGTGGTGTCATGTCTCCATGACGAGCTCCACGTACTGTAGATGGCGATGGCGATGCACTCGGAGAGAGCGAAGCCGTCCTCGCCGACAAAGGCAGGGATCTTGCCCAGGCCGTTGGCCTTGAGGTGCTCAACGGTAGGGTTGCCCTTCTCGGCCTCAACAATGTTGAGCTCGATGTCGTTGGCCTTCGCCACAGCGCGGATGGCGGTAGAGCGAGCGTTGTTCTGGAGAGGAGAACCCAAAACCTGTCAGTAACGACATCGCGAAGCTTTTGTCTTTCAAGAGCCGAGAAGATGTACCTCGCGGGTGAAGAGGGTTCCGAAAGCCATCTTGGATGCTTGCTGAGCTTGCAGCTGAGGACAAGTTGACGAGGAGGATGAGGAGGAAGAAGAGAAAGGAAGGTTGAGGAGGGGGAAATTTTTTGAAGGCGGGATAAGTGTGTCAAATTACATGCCCCGCGCTAGCGTTACTGCCCGAGCAACGACGAGGTATTTGTGGCTGGTGCTGCGGGCGGTGAGGGGAAGGTGGCTGGTTTTGGGAACATGTGGCAGAGCTCTCCACGTGATTGGGCGGATGAGGCCGTTGCACATCCGATTCTCGTGAAGATTTTCTGGCCCAGCAGTGAGTGAACCTCGAGGTCCGATCCGCCATTTCGACGGGGCCCCCTCCGATCCCGCCATCATGTCAACATTCACGAAAGGCCTACGGCAACTACGATGCCAGGGCCAGCTTCTGCGCGCACAATGGCCCCGAGCCGCATGGCAACCGCCCAGCTTCCACCTCGGCCTGCGAACTCTCAACACCGAATCTACGGATGCCTCCAAACATGACCAGACCTCATTGGTCGAGTCGAGGCTCCCGTTGCCCTTCCAGGGCGTCAGGCATGCACGAACGATCCCGTCGACGGCCTCGTACTTTTCTCGTGAGCCGCAATTCAACGAGATGTACATCCGAATTGCTCGGCTTCTCACCAAATATCACCACCTTCCGACACTACCCCCGAGCGAGGCTCCCCAGACGGCTTGGGTCAAGCTACAGGAGATGCGATCGAAGCTCGGTGAACGAGTCAAGGCCTCTCACTACGCCAAGGTTATTCGGGTTGCCAAGCGGCTCAACCTCATTGAGCCCACGCTCCTCCCAGAGGAGGTCAATGTTGCCCTGGAAGATTTCAAGCGAGATATCAACCCATTCATGAACGTGCCGCACGTCGTTTCCGTCGACAATTTCGGTCGTGCCGTCGGAGTCGGAAAGCGAAAGGAGTCTACTGCCCGCGCTTGGGTTGTTGAGGGCACGGGAGAGGTTCTGATCAACGGCAAGACGCTGAGCCAGGCCTTCGGCCGTGTCCACGACCGTGAGAGTGCTGTCTGGGCCCTGCAGGCAACTGAGAGGTTAGACAAGTACAACGTGTGGGCGCTGGTGGAAGGCGGCGGAACCACCGGACAGGCCGAGGCTCTCACGCTGGCCGTCGCCAAAGCTTTGATCGTGCATGAGCCAGCGCTCAAGACGGCTCTTCGAAAGGGTATGTGCAGTGACCTTTTCCATGACGAAACTTTTCGAGTGAGAACTAATCTCACCATCTTCCAGCCGGTTGTATCACGAGAGACCCGAGAACTGTGGAGAGGAAGAAGCACGGCCATGTCAAGGCCCGCAAGATGCCGGCTTGGGTCAAGCGATAAGCAGATTCTGCCACAACTTGATGATGAGGGACTTTGGAATGAGTCTGCGGCTGTGGGGGTGGTTATGAGAAGGGTAGCGAACGGGCCAGCCACGCCCTTATTCGCTCATCCAACCTGTACAAAACAATCATCGTGTAGTTTTAGGATCCCGAATCTAGGCTTCAGCCCCGAGGTTGAATGTTGCAATCGTCATCATGGCCAACGGGTCGTATTCGTTGCGAGAATCAAACGTGACATCCACATGTCGGGGTATCATGGGGCCGTCTATCTTGCAGACCAGTGCTTGGTCATGTCGAATCTCTGCCGTCCAACGCCACAGCTGTCAATCTCCAACGATGGATGGCGTTCGATCAGGGGCTTTAATTCCGGCCCTTGACTATCCCATCCCGTCCGTCATGCTATGTTGAGATCTCAGGAACACCTCATCCCATGCATGGGAACCCCGGGCACGAAATGCCAAATCGACCCTCGCTTCGCTCGCGCCTCTCACCGATAGTGATGGCGTGCATGGCCGCAGGGGAGAGTGGCCTCGAGATGTGATCCAGGACAATATCACAGGTCCATAACTGTAATGAACCGGCCGAGCCGGATCAAGTCACGGACCAAGCAATGAATACCCTGCACGGCGTTCCTGTACGGTAATTAGCAAGCCACACGTGGAGTTGGTGGCCCCAAGCCGCTGCCGAATAATGCTGTCCATCAGACCATACTGAGCCTCTGTGGCCGCGTTGGTGAGTTGATGGCCTGGATGGACCAACTGTAGCGTGTGCCCCTGCAGCAGAACGTGGCACTGAACCGAGCGCGCCATTCAATCCAAGACAGGGACGGCCATACGCAGTAGGCAATGGATCTGGTCAGAACTCGGACTTAGCCCGGTGTTGGTGGAGCAGTTGGATCCTTGGGGAATGGCGATGGCACTGGCTGCTCGATCGCCCGCTCAAGACGAGTTCAACACTGGCAAGGGAAGGAAAATATCGCAGACCGGGCGGTGAAGCGTTTCGCGTCTGGTGCGAGCGCGTCTCCCAGCTCATTCCGTTGTAATTGCAACCTCTCCACACAACATGTGGCACCAGGGCGGCATATGCTCAAGGATGAGCGGGATATTAAGGCACGACACCATGTGGAAGACACTCCTTTTGCGCATAGAGAATAGTCACCGATTCGTTGAAGCCGTTTCAATTTCATAGACGCCCGGCAGACCGTGCTAGAATTAGCCCTCCGGAGGCGGGCAAGACGGTCGGTAGTGGTTATGGTAGCGGCAACGGCACCGGCTGCAGAGTGGATTTGTTATAGAATCGAGAAGGTTTCTAGAAGAGTTTGGGTGGGGTGGTCGGAGATGTTTCAGCCTCTCTGGGCAGAGCGTTCCGGTTGGTCTCGACTTCCAGGTTTCAGCGGCGCAACGGTGTGCTGGCGGGTCGATGAGTTGGGAATCCTCCGAAGGAAATGATGGATAAGCGAGAGGCTAACGGGGAAGATGACGGCATCGGACAGCAAAGTCGAAGGCTGGCATCACGCGGCGCGCTCGAGGACTGAGGATTGAGGCCGTCGCCCAGGCCAGGCCAGCGCGGGTCCAACTTAGCCCTGATGGAAAGGTCTGATGAGAGGTACGTCCTCGCGACGGAGGTGGAGCGTCGAGCGTGGGCGGACTGTGGTTTGAGGTCGGCGTCTGGGGCGGACGCAGCCACGAGTGGACAGCAAGCCCTGTTGCGGGCAGAAAACCGTTGCGGCACTCTGTACTCGGTACCTTTGTTCTGGTCTGGTCTGGTCTGGTCAGTGCCAGACGGACCAGCATCCGCACGAGGTCGGCTAGGCGGGAGGGGAGGAGTAGAATCCAACGCCTCCTGGGTGAGGCTGAGATCGTCGTCGCTTGATCTCTCGCTCGCTCGCTTGCTCGCCCAGTACGGGACGGGCCAGTTTTGCAGGGCAGAAGACGACGGGCCAGTCTAATGCCGCGCCTTGCAGGCTTGCAGAATGGGGCTCCGAGAGATGCATCTTTGCCGCGCCGCCGCGTCGATGGCTGACTTTGACGTCCACCCGCGAGCATCTGCCGGGTAGCAGCATCTGCACATCATCCGCGAGCTCAGAGCTCTTGGGGAACTTGCCGCAGAAGCGTTGTGTCGCTGATTCCATTGCAGGGCCGAAATGCAAGGCGAACAGGAGTGTAACCCATGACATGATGACCTCCAGTTGGCCAATGGCTCTGGCTGTGGGCAGCACCATGATTGGGCTTCCAGGCTGAGGGCAACGGGCAGCTCTTTTGGATGGGGCACTAGCACAGCGCTATTCTCGCCCCCTCAGCTTCAAGAAGGCCCCAGCCAAGGTCGGGGGGACAGCCTCTCATGCAGAGCTGATGCGCGTTCCCCTTTGCAGTGCTAGACGCGCGAAACATGGTCCGATATGCGCGTCAGCTAGTGCGCTTCAGCAGTAATCCCTGCCGGTCAGGTACCGGTACGGGACCAAGAATGTCGTGTGGAGTCGCGGATGAGAGGGAGATCTGGGTGGCCACCCTGGACGACATTTTGGACAGTACATCCAGCCGTTGGAGATGTTTGATGTAGGGTAGTGATCGTCGCGTCAAATGCGGGTGTTGATCCGGAGGCGTTCCAGCCAAAAGTGAGGCAGGTCTAGGCGCGTGTCATCCTGGAGTGTGTGTATGGTTGCAGGAAAATGATGCGCCGTGATGAGCCATTTGATGATACAGCGGTGTTGTTTTGTGTGTTGTTTTGTGGCTCGCATTTTGGATATCAGGAACAATTTGGGGTCATGCGGAGTACGTTCGGTTAATTGGTCCCGTCGTGTAAGCCACGCTGGTTTCCCCTGAGATGTTGGTCGGCTGAACTGTGGCGCCTGCAGCAGAAACTGCCAGGCTGGGGATTACCTGAAGACACTGGAAGATAATGGATCTAAGAGCATTGGCAACAGACCTAAGCTGAACAAACGACGACGTGTGACTCGAGTTCTGAGCAACGTCAGCATTAGCATGACTCTATAGCTTCATTTTGACTGCCTGCCTGCCTATTCAAGCATCCTGCATTGATATTATAGCAAAGGATCGTTCGTTCATGAGTACCACTGACCACAATCGCCACCAGCCTCACCTTAATGCTTAGCTTAACGTCGTGTAAGTTGTTGCCTCACTATGATGGAAATCAATGGACCTGACCATTCCTTCATTTGTCCTGATATTTCTGTCAACCTGGGAGGATGGCGCCTTCCCACACTGAAGCCAGCCCCGCGATCAAGCTTTCATTGGTAGGTGCCCTGGCTACCAAAAAAAAGCCCGTCTGATGGCAACCGAGAGAGTGCCTTTGCCCCTAGCATCGGGTTAGACATCGTCTTTGTTTTTTTCTCCCCTTCACACAATGATCCAGGATCCAGGGGTTATCCCCATCCTCCACGACACGACCCATCAAAGACCCGTCCGATGCCCGTCTTGCCCGCATGCTTCCATCCACGACGACCTGGGCGTTCTCCAAGCCACTATTGGCTTCCCGTCGGAAGAGAACGCAACGCTAGCACGCGCCAGCACCAGGTACGAACGCCGTGTGTTTTCGTACCAGTACTCGGTGCTCCGTGTAGCCCTGGATCATCACCTTCGACTCGGAGGCTCGTGCTGTTGTGGTTTGCACGTCCCGCCATCGCACTCTCCGAAGAAGACACACGGGCCGGTTTACATCCAATGCATCCAAGCTCAGGGAGACAACACGTACACCATCCGCACGAACGTCCGCAATTCCAAGCAAGGATGCTAGTCGTTATCGCCCTCCTCCGACGATTGGTCAGCGTTTATTCGGGCTCTTCTCTCAGGATCCTCTCCGAGTGGATAAACACTATGCCTCAATCTGGCTCAGTTCTACTGCTTACTTTCTTTTCCTTGACTGTAGTCCAATGTTCCAGCATTGCTTTTCCCATTGCTGTCAAATTCTTCCTCGTTCTGGACCCGGGGCCGTACTAAACCAGGCAGGAAAAACTAGAGCCAAGCGGTAGTTTTTGTTTATTCGGACGGGAGGGCGGGAGGAGGAGGAGACATCTGCACCAATTGATGTTGCTGTCTTAGATCCAGCACTGCTGTCTTGCTTTTTATCCTCAAAGTTGATCCTGCGATCAGTTCTGACCCCCTCCGAGACAACGATCGATACCCCAACATCGATTGGCTGCGGAACCGACATCCCCAAGTCTTGGGGATCAGGGCTTGACTCTTGACAACCGACATGGCCCAAAACCGCTTAACCGCGTTTGACTACGGCACTCGTTCATCCTTCGGCCGATGGTGTCTGGACTTTTCTTCTTCTCAGCCGACCATGGAAGGCGCATTGGATCGTCGGCATGCTGTGTGTGTTAACGGCACACGCTCCCTACCTACTCATACACCCTTGCGCCCTGCCGCCCTACTTGGCTCCCGCAATTGTTTCGGCCTTTCGTTCAACAGCGGGATGCTACGATGCTACGACTTCTCTGCGCATACATACGATGCGGAACCAGCTTCCAGAAGACAAGACCCCCAGGGCCCAAAGGTGCGTGCGTGCGTCCTGACCTGACTTAACCCATCCTGTGGTGTGTGCTTGGGCAGAAACGTGCCAGTAATAATTCAGGATGGCGGGCCTTGTCTCAAGTTGGCAATAACCCACTCGACTCTCTGTGGTTAGACTTTGCATCCTCCACTCCAGGGCAGGCCTAAGCACCCCCATTCAGGCCCCGTTCATTCCTCTCTCACACGCTACAATGCACCCGAATAGTGATACACCACCACCGCCTTGCACCACAGTCGACTCCCCTCCCAAGGGCCCCAGGCCTTCGCGGACAAGCCCCAGACGACGCAAGCTGCAGGCGGTTACAGCGACCAAATACCGGTCACCATCAGCGTATGCAGTAGACGCGGAAACGCAGCAGCAGCAGCAGCAGCAGCAGCAGTAGCAACAACAACAGTATCAAACCTGCATCGAGTCTTGGTTGTGTGTCGTCTACGCTGTCTGCTCCCTTGCCGCAATTTTCAGCTGCCGTTCATCGGCAAGACAGGAATGGAACTCGCTGGCTAAGGAGTTTTGGCCAGAGCTTGGAGCTCAAAAGACTCCGAGCCCTTGAGGGCCAGACAGATGTTGGAGCCGCTGTTCAGCGCCAGCGCCCGCCTCAGCAGCTTGGATACGTCCACACTCCCGGATTTTCCGTTGGAGGCACAGAGTGTGGCCGGTAGTCACTGAAGCCGAGGAGAGGCCCCAGTTTCTATTGTGTCCACCCCGGGCTTGGACGCACGCCCAGACAAGCCACGTCGACGAGCTGCCCATGCCCTCCTTCAATCTTTCTTCGCGCCTCTTACCAATGTGCCGGGCCAGGGGGGCGGGTTGAGGGCTCAACGCCGATCCTCTCTCAATCTCCAAAGCCGTTGTCTTGAGCCCTCTCTGGTCCGTATTCGTTGGCTTACTCGATGCTGTTTTCGGGGCAGCCGTTGCTGGCCTTGATCAGTGCCTCATCGGGATCCTGTCCTGTGAGCCAGCCAAGTCCCGTCTGCCGCGTTGCCTCACCTCTGCCGCTTCGATCCTCCGTCCCTCCATCCCTCCATCCCTCCATCACAGAGTATGCAGAGGACGTTGATGCCACACACACTGTCAACATGGCCTGTGTTACACACGTCTACGATCTATCATGCCTCTTGGAGACATTCCCCATCATCGTCCACTGCACCCGTCTTGACGCCATCTACACTGCGTCTCTGGGTGACAGACTAAAACCAACCGCCTCACCTTACCCTGTCTTGACAGACACACACCCACACCCCTCCTTCTCTTCTCGCGACCCCCTTCGAATCACACATCAGTCATTCTTTTGCCCCTGTCGCGGCGCCAAACAGTGGACCCGAGCATGTTGCAGTGCAGGCAGAGACTGCGATGCCTCTGAGAGCAAATACGCTATATAGATGGCATGGCTATCCTCTTCCATTTCAGAATTTCGTCATCTCTGCGATCTGTTTCTATTCCCGTGGCCCCACAGCCGGCCCTCCGACCTTCCATCAACCTTCATCGTTACTAGCTGCCCTCACTTAAATCTTCGTCGGCGGGACTAGAAGGCCGTCATTACCCCGACTCGGCGGACTCGGACGCCTGTACTGGTTTAGTGAAGGCTTCTCTGAGCGCTGGTCCCTCGCCGAGACCCTGGTGCGGTGTCCTGGCCCCAGCAGATCGAGGTGGGCTCGAGCTTGTCATGCCGAGGGCTCCTGCATGGGGCTTTGGCCAGGATACTCCTAGTAGAGCGCAAGACAACGGTTTTGACAACTCATCCCAATCAGCCCTGGGCCCCCAGAGCCCCAGACCAAGCTACTCAGCGGGCCCAACGCCTCGCTCTTCGTCATCTTTCTGGACCTCGAGTGTCTACCGGGCATAAATGGCACTAGTCTCTAGCTCAGCTACCTTGTCATTGGGATTCGACTTGATAACTACCTTGCTACACCCAGGTCCCCGGCTGAGCCAGCTTCCCTGCCTGACCAGTGAATCAGTTGGGCTTGGTTGCGAATAATAGGCCAGCGGCACCCTGTTTGTAAACTCGTTTGCGCTCTTTCACTTCGACTACTACCTCGCCTAGCCATCGATTCCCTGCCTCACCACCCCCCCGACCATCGATCATCGCGACTACTCCAACCGAGTGGACTTTATCCCAACGACCCCGCGGTGACCCCTCCAGCATCATCCTACTACTGTGCCGGATTATCTGTGGTCCTCTACCATCTTGCGCGCGCAGATCTACCTGTACCTACCTACCTAGGCAAGAGAACATCACCTGCTCCGTTCTCTACCTCTCGACGACGAAGCTCTTAGGCTTGTGCGATCTCTCGGGTGTATTCGAAACTGGCCGCCGTACACTCAGCAGCACTACCGGTCACCCATCGGTTGGGATCGACGGTAGGGTCGTGTGGGAATCAAGGTCTTCGGGGGATGGACGACCCGAATCGGCTAAGGAGGCAGAATGAACCGCCGGTTCATTCAACCCCCAACCAGAGATACTCGCTCAACGATCCCTCCCAGCCGCGCCGTTCCCTCGCCGGAGTCTCTAGCGACAGGTACCGGCCTGCATCCCTCGCTTCCTCGTCCCCTTCAGCAGCAGTGCGAGGGATGGGGGGCTCGGGCAACTACAGCAGTTACTATCCCGAACCCAGCGCATCCTTCTCGACGGCAAACATGCCTGGGACGGCCATGGCTTACGGGTCCGAGTACGGCCAGGACTCGCGCCAGCAGCCTCAGAGCTTTGGCGGCTACAACACGGCCGCAACCATGATGTACAACGTCGCCCAGTCTGGGGCGCAAAACCCCGTCTACGATGCGCAGCAATTTGGACCACGGCAACCTGCAGCTATGCAGATGATGACGCCGGATGTCGCCTCGACATACTTCGGATCCGAGACGGGAAGCACAGGTGGTCCGGGCCTGCAACAGTCGGCGCAGGGCTCAAGCGGATCCGCAAACGTGTACCAGCAGAGCAATGCCATGAATTATGCGAGCAACATGTCGAGCGTGGGCGCAATACCCCAGGCGACCGCGAGCGCCGATGTTTCCATAACGGAAGAGCACGAGTACCCAGATGGCGCACTTGAGGAGAAATGGGTCAACTACCAGAGACAATTGGGTACCATATTCCAAGAGATCACGAATGGGTCCTTAGAAAGTGCATCCGAGACATTGCTGAGCGTCACCAGCTGGCTGTTGTCTCAGGTGGCAGACCTTGGTATGTATTGTCGCAAACCCCAAGAGCATGGGTGGGAGCAGAGCATCAGGACAGAACGACATGGCTGACCAAGACTGCAGGCCTCAATTTAGACGATACAAACCTCCACGCCGACCGAATCAAGTTATGGGACGATTTCAATCACGCCTGGTTAGGCCTGGGCCAGCGCCAGATGGAGTTGATGACTTCATCCCAGCCATCGAGATCGCAGAGCCTCATGTCAAAGGCCATGATTAAGAAGATGGGCAACGAATTAATACGTTTATGCGACGGGATCGAGCGCCACGGACTCGTCGACTACCAATACGGGGTGTGGGAGGAACAGATCACTGCCGGTATGCCCAAGACTCTCCTGACCAAGGCCCGACCTCGTGATGGCTAACAGAAGCGCATAGTTCTCGAAGACTGCCTAGACCTCTACGAAGCCTCTGAAGAAGCCAGCGGAAGCGGCGGAGCTCGATAAAGATCCAAGCTGTCTAGCACAGAACTTGCGGCACCCTCTTGACATGACATGGGCAGTGTTTTGTCACTCGATACGACAAAGAGATGTGACCCTTGTAATCAAGGCGCGGGGGTTGGCGGCTGTATTGCGCCACGGCACTTCGGACCAACCGCCTCAACATTGACGCCCGTTTTCCCTTTTGGTCACAAACACTTTGGACGCGCAACTACGCACCCATCCCACCCACTTGCTTGCGCTTTGGCGGCTGGACCGGATGGCGAGGTGAAGGGATGGAGTTTGAGAAGGGGACCCGCCCTCCTCCTTCGGTATTGTTGCTTTTCTTTTCTAGGGTTTTTTTTCTTTTGACTCGGTTGGATTTGCTTTTTCTCTTTTGAATTTTTTGTCCCTCTTACAACGGTTTCTTTTTTTACGTCCTGGGGCTCCGTTTCATATGATTGCAATGAAAACGGACCCGGGTTGATGTCATTGGATGTACGGTAAGCCCATTGGGCAGGTTCACGATTTTCCTTGGATGCTTTTCACTCTTCCTCTCCTTTGGCGTCCGTTGCTAGGGGTAGACTTGGGCGCCGAACAGCGATTATTTATGACTGCATGGAGGGGGGGTTAATCGGAGCAAGGACTATACAATATGCTACGCTACGCTACGCTACGGATACGGGGCACACACAATATCGGCTACAGCGCGGAGAGGATCGGAGGGGGGTAAGGGGAGGGGATAAAAAAAAAGGATGGACATGGACGGGCAGGGCAGGGCAGATGTGGGAAAGGGCGCGCGGTTAATGACTTGGAGGCAAAGGCGTTCAGACTGAGTTGCATTACCTTGTCCTGACTGGGTTGGCGAGCGAAGTCGGTCAGGTAACAGGACAGGACAGGTCGCAGTCAGGCAGTCAGTCAGGCAGGAAGGGAGTGAGCGAGTGAGTGGGTTTTGCTTTCCAGACGACTCTCGACATAGACTTGGTTGCTTGCTTGTACGTATGTACTCTATGTATTATTAGCCCGTTCGGAGCCTTGCTTTTACTTAGAAGGGCTAGGGCGGATGGGACTTTGGGAGGTTGGGCAAAGGGGGGCGGGAATGGAAGCCCTCACGGGTTGGTTGGCCGGGTGGGAACGAAACACCAGGATGAGGCGTTTATTTGGCCTGGGCATGGCATGGCATGGCATGGCATGGCACATACATACATTGGATGGGCACACGGACAGACATGTATACATGACGAGATGGGAGGCTCGGAGTAATAGACATGTACCATTATCAGTATTGACCCGATCTCGGTTGACTGCAGTTATCACTGACTGACTGACTGACTTGACATGATAATGACATAGTAGGATGCGCCTAGTTGTGAGAGAGTTGGCTGGGCCTATGGTAGTTTCGAGCCAGTTTCCACCCAACCACAAGAGGGGGGATGCGACGATGGTGTGTTAGTTCATGCCCAACTCTGGCTTGAAGAGGGAGGACACAAACGCCCGGCTTCGTCCCCGCAGGCGCGCCTCGATGTGAAGGGACAGCAAATCGTGGACACAGCTGCGGGCAGGAACCTGGAACCTGGCCCTCTTAGTAAGGACAATACATAAAAACAGCATAAGAAAAAAAAGAAAAAAAAAAGAGGTCCAACCCAAAAAGAGGGGGCGCCGCGGTCTAGCAGGGAACAAGGGGGAAGTGTGTTTCCGTCGGCCAACTCAACGTGAAGGGGAATGCTTGCGAAGGAAAGCCGAGGCCGTGATGGGAGGAAAAAATGGAGAAGAGAGATTCTATGGAGATGATAGATAGAATGAGTAAAAAAAGAGATGGCTGAGAGTGGTTTTTGACCGCTACTGCAGCGATGAAGCTGGGTTTGGTGGGTTATCGAAAGGTTAGCATCGTGGGTTTCTTTCTGGTTTTGGCCTTCTTGGGTATTTCGCCGAAGGAGGTGGAGGTTGGAGGTATGGGCTTTTGAGCTTTGATACATGGGCTCATGACATGTTTTTTTGTGATTATCTGTCTAAATGTGACTTGATTTATGAAAAAGGATCAAAGGTTCTGTCTGGATCTCACTCGGGGTCCAGGGGTTGTGTTGTGTCTTGAGCTGCGGGAGCGGCTGTTGGTTGCGCAGATGGGCGGACTGTGGAGGTAGAGTTCGTGTATCGGAAACAACTATGGGGCTTGTTGATAGCTGCAGGAGAGAGAGGCTGGAGAATGACAGCAGATAGGTCCCCTAAAAGGCTGACCGGTGAGAGAGAGAGGGACGCGAATGCCGGGCTTCCTCATGCTGCTGAGCGGCACAGTCAGTCTCAGAGTTTCTATGGCTAACGCCTGGGTTTCTCCTCCTTTCTATCTTTGTCTCCCCGAGTTATCCCGGCCCATATTAAAGCGGCCACATAATGCGGCCTGTCCTGTGAAAGAAAGAGGGAGGTTGGAGAGGAGAAGCGTCAGCGGGCAGCATATCTCTTACATGCACGTAAGGAGACGAGAATAGTAGTAGTAGTACACAACCACCTAATTTTATTCATGCGTCTGAAACAAGAGGTTCAAACGAGGTCACGTTTTTTCCCCTGTGCATGGGGGGAGGTCAGCTCAGCTCAGCTCAGCTGAGATGGATGGATGATCCCCCTTCCCCATGCTCTCTTCAGCTGGGTGATGTGATGTGATGTGATGTGATGCACAACAACCCAGAAATGCTAAAGGTACATGGTAGAAGTACAGGTACGGGCGAGTCGGTTAGCTTCCCGCAGGCGGGCTCCCAAGCTTTCTCATGCAGGTACCTGAAAGCAAGTCTCTGCCCTACCCGGGCAGGCTGAGCCAATGGGGAGAGGCGAGGCCGTTTTTTTGACTGGTCAGGGTGGCTTGCGAAGGCGTTGAGTCTGTGTCAGGGAGTGTGAGTGGAGATGGAGGAAGAAAAGGAGGAGAACTGGAGAAGAAAAAAAGGGATAAATTAGGGGAAAAAAGAAACATTTGGCGTATTCTATTCTATCTTGAGGTTAGTACATGCTTCCCAGAGTTGCACTCGGTCAGACTCGACTCCCTCCAATACATTACATTGCAGCAATTGGGCAGGCATTTTCCCCATGGCGGATGCGCCATTGTCGCTTCCATCGGAAAATGCCATCGGAGTCCAAGACGCTGTAAGCACTGAAACCAGTTAGTTTAGTTTCGACGCCCAAGATTGCAACCTTCAGCTATGCAGGTGTCGCGCAGGGGCTAGGGAGAAGAAGGGGGGAGGGGGCACTTAATCAAGTCGGAGTTTCGATTTGGGCATGCCAGAGATGGATGATTGGGGATGGGCATCTTGCTGATTGATTGACTCATGCTGTAAAGAGGGGGGTTGGATCTGCACCTCACTGCATTAGATGCAAGCAAAGCTGCGGGCAATGCAATGATACTAGACCTAGCTCTCTGCCTGGGCTTCCATCCTTTCAAACCTCGGACAAGAGGTAACAGAGGTGGAAACCTCGGCAGTTGCGTTTCCGCTGCACGAGAGAGGATCTGACTCGTGCTTTGGTTTTCCTTGGTTGGCTGCTGCGTCGATTTCAATCCCGAGTTTTTTCTGGTGAGAGTGACATCCCATTCACGATCTGGTATCCAAAGTCAGAATCAGGCGATTTCTCACCTCGGGCAGACGGGGACTTTAGAGTTTAGGACTACAGCTGGCTTGTAACGGTCGGCTTCTTTTTTTAGTTGATCCATGGAAGACTATTAGGTACTGTGGATGTTTGGGTTAGGTAGGTAGTTGCAACAACATGAGCCGTTCGATTTCCAAGGCGGCAGTCGAGGAAGGAGCCACCTAGAGGAGGACCCCTTCTATATTCCGCTGTATTATAGGCGGGGGTTCCCTTTCAACCTCACGAACTCTCTTCTTCGCTTCTCAATCTCGCATCGCATCCTCTGTCTCACCGAGAAGCGCAAATGAATTTTGATTCTTGACCGTCATCCAGCGCGGAGGCGACGCGGCCGACTTTGCATCCGCGTCCCTCGATCTCTCTATCGGTCTGCTCGATTCTTTTTGTCGCCCTCTGGCTGCAGCTCAGTTCATCCCAATCCGCCCCCCCCGGCCCAGATCCTTCCTACAACCCAACCCAACCCCCCTCCCTCAACTACAAGGCACGAGAAGAGGGGAACGACCTTTATGTCGTCGTGCCCAATATCAGCCCAACTCGTGGGCTTCATCGCCACGGTCACAGGTTCTGGATAAAAGATGGGGTGGATGATTGGGGGGTGTTGACCTTCAACTAGCAGCGCTGATCACGTTGCCCCTCGTGGATGCGACGCTGCGCAAGTGCGGCTGATGGACGACTACGAATTGGTGAATGGCAGCTGGTGCTTTTTTCCCCC
>JAANQP010000279.1:0-25345 GCA_011320165.1 Fusarium protoensiforme | reverse complement strand
GAGGGAGGGAGATTGGAGAGGCGAAGAGGTTTTATTATGAACAAGGGAAAAATCAGTGGCTGTTGTCTCAGAGCGCAGCGTTTTTAGCTTGTGATTCCAGTGGAGCGTAGTGCGGAGCTTCAGGGGGAGCTCGAGGGCCGAGGTTTGACCGGCCACCCCACTAGCCACTGAATTTGCCCATGTGCCGCCTGGAGGGGCTGCTGTCTGCCGCTGCCGTCATTCTCGATTCTTTTTTAGCTGCATCGCGATACTACCTACATTTTTTGAAGATCGAGCTGTGTGAAGGTTGGACTAGCTGATACAGGCGGTGATAGTCTGTTTGCTTGCTCCGGCTTGCCTTTTTCTGTGACGGCGTCTCGCTTTACCATGTGCTCTTGATCCCGACATCCCCGCTACAACTTTCTAGATGCCCTTTGCGCAACTCGTCCTCGGCAGCCCCGGCTCTGGAAAGAGTACCTACTGCGATGGCAGTGAGTTGAACCTCATGTCAAGCCTTCAAATATCATGCTAATAGATACAAGTGCACCAGTTCCTTGGCGCCATCGGGCGTGCGTGCTCCGTTGTGAACCTCGATCCGGCCAACGACCATACCAACTACCCTGCGGCGCTCGATATTCGTAACCTGATCAAGCTCGAAGATATTATGAAGGATGATAAACTAGGGCCCAACGGCGGCATTCTGTATGCTCTAGAGGAGCTGGAGCACAACTTTGAGTGGCTGGAAGAGGGGCTGAAGGAGTTTGGCGAGGACTACATTCTATTCGACTGCCCAGGACAAGTGGAACTGTATACGCATCACAACTCGTTGCGCAACATCTTCTACAAGCTCCAGAAGATTGGCTTCAGGGTGAGTTCCTCCATTTATAGTCTCAAAAGTCCCCAACTAACCGTCTATAGCTCGTCTCGGTCCATCTCTCCGATTCCTTCTGCCTGACGCAACCCTCGCTATACGTCTCCAACGTCCTCCTCTCCTTGCGAGCCATGATCCAGATGGACATGCCACACGTCAACATCCTCTCCAAGATCGACAAAGTCTCGGAATACGAAGATCTACCCTTCAACCTCGATTACTACACCGACGTCGACGACCTGACATATCTGACGCCCCATCTGGAGGCCGAATCGCCGGCGCTGAGAAGCGAAAAGTTTGGCAAGCTCAACGAGGCGATCGGGAATCTGATTGAGAGCTATGGCCTCGTGCGGTACGAAGTGTTGGCTGTCGAGAACAAGAAGAGCATGATGCATATTCTCCGAGTTATTGATCGTGCTGGTGGCTACGTCTTTGGAGGTGCTGAAGGTGCCAACGATACTGTCTGGGCGGTTGCCATGAGGAACGAAACGTCCATGCTGGAGGTGCAAGACATCCAGGAGCGCTGGATCGATCAAAAGGTGGAATATGACCGGATGGAGCGCGAGGCCGAAGAAGAGCAGGCTCGCATCCAGGAGGAGCAGGCCATGGAGATTGAGCAATCCATGCCGCCACCGCAAGCAGGCACCTTTGACCCTGACTTTGGGGACATGTCGGTGCCGGCAGACAGTGGGATCAAGGTAGTTAGGAAGAAATAAAAGAAATGATACCCGTTCAACCGTCTGCGTCATCCATGGACTCATCGCCGGACTCATCGGTGACGTCGAGTACCATTTCTTCTTGGCTCTCGAGCGCGCTGGTCAAGGAGCTCTTGGTGCCGGGTTCCTCCTTTGCTGCGAGGATGAGCTTCTTTGCCTGGCGAATGGCTTCCTCCTCAGCCTTGCGGATGGTTCCACTGACGCGTACAACGCGAAATATGCATGGTCTGCCGTCCTTGACGGGTACGTGATCCATAAAGGTCAAGGCGGACCATAGCATCTGGTAGTGGGCTCTGGAGCATCTGAGGATAAAGGTGGATGTAGCCAGAGACAGGTATTTCACTGGGCTATATGTAAGCATAACACTTAGATTTGGACATAATAAAGAGCAATGTCTCACCTGAAATATTACCCAATGCTCCAGATCCATAGTCGCCAAACAGCGACGCGATCTCAGTCCTGATGCCCTTGAGCAAAGCCTGAGGCGAGAGTTTCTCAACAGTAGGCTGATGTCGAACGACGGGATCCGGCAGGTTGGGCTTGGCGGGGTCAGGCGGGTAGATGATGTTGACAAGGAGATATCGTTCTTTTATGCGAACCATGGTTGCTGAGGCGCGTCGAGGTGTGATGGAGTTGGAGGTTGAAGACTGAGAATCGAATCTTTGAGATCCGTGCTAAGCTAAGCTGGCTTCGGTGGTTGACCCCACTTATCCCGGGCTAGTGGGGCCGCTCATCCAGATTGGGGGAGCTTCCCCCGCCATCCATCTTGATCAAGGTCGACCAAGTCATCACTCGCAACCTCTCAACTCGAGCATTTTTTTTAATATTTAAAGACATATCCATATTACTACACACATAGTGCGGTCCATTGTTTCAACAGCTGCCTCAACCATGGCTTCTGGTCCCTTAAAGACCGCCATCCTCATCGTCTCAACCACGGCGGCCCAGGATCCATCCACAGATGCTTCGGGTCCGATCCTCAGCCAGGTCTTGAAGGATGAGGGCGAGGGCAAGTGGGAGGTCCACGAGACTGCAATCGTCACGGATGACATCCGGGCCATTCAGTCCCGGATAATGGCCTGGACGGACGGGCCGGACGCTGTCAACCTCGTCATCACTACGGGTGGGACGGGCTTTGCAACGGGGGATGGTACTCCAGAGGTAAGATGCTACAGACTTGTAGAGATCATTTGTATGCTCATGCTTGGGATAGGCAGTTACGCCCTTGCTGCACAAGCAAGCTCCAGGTCTAGTCCACGGAATGCTGGCGGCATCTCTTGCCGTGACCCCTTGTAAGTTGAAAGCTCAATCTCATACTCCAATCCGAAACTGATTAAGCTTCAGTTGCAATGATGTCGCGTCCAGTGGCCGGAGTCCGCAACCAATCCATCATAATCACCTTGCCCGGCTCACCCAAGGGCGCCAAGGAGAATCTCCAGGCCGTCGTCAAGACTCTCCCCCATGCTTGTCTCCAAGCCTCGGGGGCCAACTCGAGAGCTCTCCATGCCGGGGGAGTCAAGAAACTAGAGTCAGATGCAGGTCTAGCAGGTGGGAAGCCGCAGCCTGTTGCCACTCACAGCCATGGATGCCATCATCACGGTCACGGCCACACCCACGGCCATGGTCACGGAAACCTCGTCAGACACACAAAGCCAGAGTCTGCCCTGTCGAATGATCCTACCCTGGGCCCGTCACGTCGATATCGAGAATCCCCCTATCGTATGCTTCCGGTGGACGAAGCTCTCGAGGTCATTGCAAAGCACACCCCTGAGCCAGAGATAATCACGGCACAGGTTGACCAGTCAGTCATCAACTCAGTCCTGGCTGAGGATGTAAGAGCAAGGGAAAACGTGCCTGGCTTCCGCGCCAGTATCGTGGATGGGTACGCCGTCGTTGCCCCTAAAGATGGCCAACTGAAAGGCGTCTTCCCCGTCACAGCAGTATCCCATGCTGCGCCCGGAGAAGTTGGTGTTCTGAAGGAGGGCGAACTCGCCAGAATCACCACTGGAGCACCTCTACCCCCTGGGGCCACCACAGTCGTCATGGTGGAAGACACGATCCTCAAGACAATGTCAGATGACGGCAAGGAGGAAAAAGAAGTCGAGATCCAGGTTGAAGGCGTCAAAGAGGGAGAAAACGTCCGCGAAGTCGGCAGCGACGTCAAAGAGGGCACCGTCATCCTTAACAAGGGCGAGACCATCAGCGGCGTCGGCGGTGAGATCGGCCTCCTTGCTTCTGTGGGCGTGTCAGAGGCAAAGGTCTACCGTCGACCTGTGGTGGGTGTCTTGTCGACAGGCGATGAGATTGTCGAGTACAACCGCCCAGGCGACTTGAAGCTTGGCGAGGTCCGCGATACAAACCGCATAACCCTAATGTCGGCCGTCAAGGAATGGGGTTTCGATGTCATTGACCTTGGAATTGCCAGAGACAAGTCTGGATCTCTGGAGGAGACGCTCCGGGATGGCCTCCGGCGAGCAGACATGCTCATCACAACGGGCGGCGTCTCGATGGGTGAGCTGGACCTTCTCAAGCCCACGATTGAGCGTGCTCTCGGCGGCACCATTCATTTTGGACGCGTGGCGATGAAGCCGGGCAAGCCAACGACATTTGCCACGGTCCCCGTCAAGGACAATGCAGGGCAGCGCGTGTCCAAGGCCATCTTCTCACTCCCTGGCAACCCGGCCTCTGCTCTCGTCACTTTCCACCTCTTTGTGCTCCCGTCCCTTCACAAGCTATCTGGCGTTTCACCGGTTGGTCTTCCAAAGGTCCCTGCCATCGTTTCCCACGACTTCCCGCTTGACCCTCGACCAGAGTATCATCGGGCAGTTGTGACGGTGGGTAGGGATGGCCTCCTCTCGGCCACCAGTACCGGCGGCCAGCGCAGCTCCAAGGTTGGCAGCCTGAGATCGGCCAACGCTCTGGTTTGTCTGCCTAGCGGAAAGGGGACGCTTGAAAAGGGGTCCAAGGTGGATGTGCTACTGCTCAGCTCCGTTCACGGGGCGTAGACGGCAACGATGAAAATCAACTGTCCAATGTCATGAGAACTTGTAATTGATCAAAGCATCTAAGGCATAATTGCCCGAACAAGGCCCTAGTTTTGTATAACTTGAGAAATCCCACCTCGTGATGTACACTCCCGTCTCCAAGGATACTGATACGATACTGGTACAGCCAAAACACGTCCACCCGAGCCAATCTTCCAAACGCCAGACCAAAATATTATTGGCGCAATGCATGCATGCGCTCCATCTCTTGCTGGAACACGCAGAATCGATGCCGGCTGCGAGCGCCGCCGGACTTTGTCCATGTCTAGTTAGGTAGGGAGAGGGTGTGGGTGTGTTTAGTTGGCCTTGCCAAAGGGGTACGCCTTTCCGGAAACCAAGAGGCCGATGATGAGGCCGAACAGGCCGAGCACTGAGCTGAAAATCTCGATGACCAGGATCTTGACGAAGCTGAAACTTGTCAGTAGGGGGCGGCATTTTGAAACTGGGGGGCAGGACATACAGCGAGGGATCGGCGGCATCAGCAAGAGCAGCACCGCTACCGTTGATACCAACGGCAACACCGCACACGAGGTTGCACATGCCGACTGTCAGGCCGGACCAGAACAGGGCGTATCCGGTGTAGTATGAGTTGGCCGAGTAGAGCTCGGCGCCCGACACGGCCTCGACCTTGGCGGAGAAGACGATGGCCATGATGACGCCGTAGATGGCGACGACTTCGCAAAAGATGATGGAGATCAAGTTCTTGGTTCGGATGCGCGGCGCCTTGACACCTCCGCCGAGAATCGATGATCCTGTAATGAAGATGCCCCTGTATCTTGTTAGAGCGGTTCCTCTCTGGATGTGTGTTGATGATGAGGTACGCACCATGCGGCGCCGACGACAGAGAGGCCGATACAGAGGCAGATACCCAGAGTGGCCCAGGCATAAGGCGAAACGGACTCGAGGAACGCGCCGACATCGAAGGACTCGCCGCTACCGGTGAAGAGCATATCTAGACACGGGCACCAATGGGTCAGCTTTCATCTCGATCGTAGGATAGTATCCCTGGAGGGTCCGCGTACACGCTCCGACGAGGGTCACAAAGGACCCAATGCCGCCCAATCCATAGTAGAGACTCATCGCGACGGCTCTTTGCTGTTGTTTCGACGGATCCGATGGTTGCGTTGGCGTTGGCGGGCGTCGGTGGCTTTTTCGAGCTTTCCGGGGGGGAGCTCTCCTGTAAGAGGGTACCTTGAGCTTGGGGATCCGGCCGCGATGGCGATGCGTGTCCCAGCAGGCAGCTGGAATTAAACGGGACCGACGTCACATGATGCGAGGCTGACTGCTTGGCTTAGTCATGCTCCGCCTGGCCTCTCTCCCCTCTCGAGATATAGGCAGACGGACCAAGCCTTATGAACCTCGCCCTTGCACAAACAACCAACCAAATCACCTATTCCGCTCACGACCGAATTCACGCTTCGAAAGACGATTATACAAGATGGCTACGGGCGCGCAATCATTCTATGAGCTGTACCGTCGAAGCAGGTGCGGCGCCAAGTTGCTATGCGCTGCTTTGCGACAGCCAGACTAACCTACTTTCACTGCAGCATCGGCCTCGCCCTGACGGACACGCTCGACGACCTCATCAGCGATGAGCGCATCAACCCTCAGCTCGCCATGAAGATCCTGGGCAACTTTGACCAGGCCATCACGGAAGCGCTCCAGAAGAACGTCAAGGCGCGACTCCAGTTCAAGGTGGGTTGATGACGAGCGCCTCAATTCCGATGGTGATTAACTAATGCGCGCCGTAGGGGAGCCTCGACACGTACCGATTCTGCGACGAAGTCTGGACATTCCTCATCAAGAACGTGACGTTCAAGATGGACACTGGAGGTCAGGCCGTCACCGCCAACAAGGTCAAGATTGTTAGTTGCAATGCCAAGAAGCCTGAGGGTCAATGATCGGACAATGGCGCGCGAGAACGAAAGACACACACACGCCGGCTATAGATTGGGAAAGATAATACCTGCCGAGGATTGTTTTATTTGCATTGGGCGGCGTACGGAAGGCTATCATCATTGCTATTTTTATTACACACAGATACAGGATATGAGGGTGGTTCAAGCAAGGAGGGAACCCTTTTAAAGTGACGAGGAACCTCTATTTATTCGGGCAAGGGACCAAGATCGAATCTGGAGACTTTGCGCAGCTTCTACTGAAAATTTGAAAAACCATGCTTTGAATTTGTCTTGATCCTTTTTGCTTGTGACATGACGCAAACTGTTGACTTTCCCCAGATTCTGTCCGTTCACGATGAGGCTGGCACCATCGAGCGCCAAACCCGACACGCTCAACCAGGGGCACGCCACAGCGGCTTCCCCCACTAAATCCACAGGGGGTTCTCCCTCTTCTTTGGGCGCCTATTAGAAGTCGAGCCTCATCAAGGGGGGCTATGCTATCCCATCCTCACACATCCGAAGCCTCCGAACTGCTATCAAAACCATGCTCCGCAAACGCCAACAAAAGACAGCTCCAGAGACGGCTTCTACTGAGAGCCATCCTCCAGGAGACGAGATGCCTTTGGCGAGCGGGTGGATGTTCTTTGCCGTTGCGAGTGGTGCTTGCGCTGCTTTTAATGGCGTCTTTGCCAAGCTGTATGTGTAAAACTGGCTTATTCCATGTTGTCTTTTTTGTCCAACGTCGCTGGGCTTCCATGGACCAAGAGGACTATGCTGAACAGATTCTGATAGGACAACCACGCAACTCACTACCGACTTGTCCAACTGGATCGCTCGAATCATCGGCCTCTCTTCTGTTGAGCACATTGTCGAATATGTCGTTCGAGCTGTAAGAGGCTTTCTCTCTGGTCCCAGTTCACACTAATTCTCATACCTTGTAGCTCTTCTTCATTCTCAACCTCACCTTCAATGGCGTCGTAAGTTTCCCCCCTATAGCCTCGTGACAACAAAAACTCACTCGCTGCCTTAGATGTGGACGCTCTTCACAAAGGCACTTGCCCGTGGCACATCCACCACGCAGGTCTCCATCATGAACACTTCGACCAACTTCATGGTCACGGCCCTTCTCGGCGCCCTCATCTTTTCAGAGGCCCTGCCGCCTCTGTGGTGGGCTGGTGCTGCTCTGCTTGTCGCCGGCAACGTCATCGTGGGTAGAAAGGATGAGACCAAAGATGGTGCTGCTGAAGGACCCGCATATGCTCCTGTTCCAGAAGAGGAGGAGGATGCTAGGAAGAATGATGATGAGGATATCATCGACCTGGGAAGATTATCCGACGAGAGGTCGCGATAGATGACACACTGCTCACTCAAGGACCGGCTTGGATAATTATAGCAGTCAGTACGTATACACAAGTCGTCGATATGACGCTCAATAGATTCAAAGTAGCAGATCAAACATCCTTGGAACGCCAGCGCATCACCCGCGCTCCAGTCTACTATACTACATGACCCAGATTCAGATAACTCGTACTATCGCCGGCTCTCCAGCTCGACGCCCTCGTCCCCAACCTCTTCGTCCCCGTCCAGGATCTGTCCGCCTCGTGCGATCGGACGGTCCTCGTCCAGGGAGCTGAGGCGGATCCTCCCGCCAGAGAACTTGGAGACCTTGCCGGAAACCCAGTTGCCCGCCCGCCGCAGCAGGTTCCAGAGCTGCTCCTGTCCCTCGTTGATGCGGTGGTCGTCCTTGGGGTTCTCGGCCGCCTCCACCTTGAACTGGTATCGGAGGCAGTCCTTGACGGTTACGAGGCCGGTGAGCTGGCCGTGGTACTCGATGAGGATGACTCGAGGACCGATCTTGCGGAATAGTTCCATGACGGTTTCGAGGGGGAGTCTCGGGTGAGCTGTAACCGGTGTCGAGTCCACGTAGCGACTGAAGTCGAGCGTCGAAGATGTGGAAGAGTCGCCGTTCATGGCTCCTACTGATACTGACGACATCGAGTGGTTTATAGCTGACGGTGCAAATACGCACTTGGCAGTCTCGGACAATGGACTCCCTCGACTCATTCTGTCGATGGCATACCGCAACTCAGTACTGCCGATATATCCGACGAGGACTTTGGAGTTGTTGTCCTCCACGACTGGGAAGCCCTGATATCGGTCATCGGCAAGTCGCCGCTGAACCTCTCCCAGAGTAAGCCCGTGGACCGGCATAGAGACAACAGAGGTCCTCATGACCTGAGAAACGGGGACGCCAAAGTTGTGTTCCTCCTTGTTGTCCAGGAAAGGAAACCCGCTGAACCAGATCATGCGATCAGCGATCCCTCCCTTGCCGAAAAGCTCGCTGACGGCCTTGGTGACGCCGACGACAATCATGGTGGGCAGGATGTAGTTTAGAGCACCCGTCAGCTCAAACATGATGACCACGACCGACACGGTAATGTGCATGATGCCACTGAGCGCGGCTGCAGCTCCAAGCAGCGCGTATGTGCCCGGGGTAATGCAAGGCTCGTCGGGCTTGCATGCGGAGAAGAAGACGCTGGTAGGGTTCGCCTCGTAGAAGAGCTGAACGATGATGCCCACAGTCCTTCCAAACGACGCTCCGATCGCCATGGAGGGCACAAAGATTCCAGCAGGAACCTTGCATCCATAAGACAGGATGACGAGAAAGACCCGCAGGATGGTTGCGAGGATCAAAGATACCATGTTCCAGTATCGTCTATCAGGGTCGCAGAGCCCATGGTACGTCTCAGTCTGGCCGCACTCGGAAAAGAGAATCTCCATACTCTCCGTCATGTCGATCCTCAAGAAGGCGTTGGGATACGCAATAATGGCAGTGCCTGCCGCCAGGAGGGTCGCTTCGAGAACAGCATACTCCTTCAGGTACTTCTTGCGGAACGACTGCACCCTCAGATTCCACTTGATCACAAAGGCTCCGTAGAGGCCTCCGAATATGCCGATCAAGACGTAAAAGACCAGCTCGAAAAAGTGCCAGTCGTTCTTGTACTCAACCTGGAACATGACCAGCTGTCCCGTCCTGAAGGGGTTCATGGCGGCGAGGACGGCTGTCGCAACCAGAGCGCAGAAGTAGCTGCGCCATAATGTCTTGAGGGGAAAGTGATTTGACATCTCCTCGAGCGAGAAGAGCACGCCTCCGATAGGGCTGCCAAAGGCGACAGCAACGCCAGCAGCGGCCGAGGCGCTCAGGAACTCGCGAGTCTTGGAGGCGTTTCGCTTGTACTTGTCAAACAACCTGGAGATGACGTTTCCAGTGCACACAGCATAGTGCACGCTGGGACCCTCCTTGCCGACTGACAGGCCGGACGCGATGGCCAGGGGTAGACAGATGGACTTGATGATCAGAGTCCACCAGCCGAGGAAGCCCTTCATGACGAACCCAGCAATGATGCACTTGATCTCGGAAATTCCAGAGCCAGCAGCATAGGGAGCAAAGGACTTGACTAATGTTCCTGCGACAAAGGCGAAGAAGGTCTAGCAAGGTCAGATGTGAAGTCTAAGGGGGGACACCGAGCCTACTCCAAAGACAAAGTAAAGGAAATAGTTGAGCGGCTCAAAACCCGTCCACCTATGCCATTGCTCACAACCTATCGCGCTGTTAGCATCGGACACTCTGTCGGCCAACACAAACTCACCATTCTCCTCTCCCCAACAGCAAAAGTTCTCGTTTAGGTAGAAGCCCGTCTCGCAGTACCCCATCTTGACGTCCGACAGCCACTCGGTGATGATGTTGAGCAGCGCCGCGTTCAGCCCGATCGCCACGCCGATGATGGTGACCACGATCCAGGCCTGTGCCGCGTCGTAGCTCTTCCAGAGCTGGTATCGCCAGCCCGGCTGGCCCTTGTCGTAGAGGCCCACGGCCTGTTTCCTCCTCGACTTGCGCTTTGCCTGTTCTCGCGCCGCATCTTGTACCCAATCTGTCGGTCCACATCAGTACTCGGTTCGGGTTCGTTTCGCGATTCGCATACCTATCGTGGTAAAGTCCTATACAAGTCAACACAGGGTCACTGGTCCGCCGCGCATGGAGCTTACTTCGTATCTCTTAATCTCGGCAATCTCCTCCTCTATCAATGCCGCGCCTGTAGGAGCCGCGCCTCCAAAATCGCCATTCTCAGCATTGGAAAAGGCCGAAGACAGACGAGAGACGACCGAGGAGCGCCGCTCCAGGCCAGCAGGAGGCGCCAGGCTGAAGGATGATGCTCGGACGTTCATGGCTTCGGCGAAGGGATCATGGTGTCTCGGGAGGCGGTTTCGAGCTCGCTCGGGGTGAACAAAGGTGTCGGATCGGCGGGAATACGTTGGTAGAGCGCAAGGCTGGCTTCTCTCATGGGTTCGAGTCTACGTTGTAGGTTGAGTGTCGTAATGCGCCAGCATGTGGTCTGAAGGCTGAAGGCTGAGATGTGGCTGGGATAGATGCTTCAGCCACACTGTAGGTCGCGTTTAGTGCTTGCAGCATCGCGTCCACTGCCGCGTCTTGACCCCGAGCTTCTAGGAGTAACTTCAACTCTATCCAGAATAAGGATTCGGCATTACAAACTACAGCTTTTTTACAACCACGAGTCTAATACGGTTCATATCTCAGGGTCATTTCAGAGCCAGATACCTCCCTATTCCAATATAGGCTTGACGAGGACCCCAATACCTTCTGTCGGTTCTGATAGTCCGCTCAAGTTTGAGCAGACAAGGTACGTCTTGCAACTCACGTTTCGGTCCTTTCGACTACTTCTCATTCTCCTTTTTCGTCATTCATGCTTTGTGCACTATTTATCTTATCTGCCGATCACCGCCGTGAGCCTTGGCCAACCTTGATCTCACTTCAACCCCCTGGCCAAATTCTTCCTCAGTCATCTCAAGACATCACTAACTCTCCCAGTCTCACTATCTCCTCCATCCATATTCCTCCTCTTCAAAAATGCCTTACAACACCACAGCCATCCCTCCTCGAAAGGAGCCGACAGGCCAGACCCAACTACCACGTGAGTTTCCTCCATCCATCATCTTCACCAGCCACAACTGACATAGATGGCCACAGTGTCGAGGGTAAAGAAGATAATTGCTCAAGACCCCGAAATTGGCATCTGCTCCAACAATGCTGCTTTTGTGATAACCCTCGCAGCTGTACGTCTCACCTCTTACTCCAGCCGACGCTCGTCTCACTATTTATAGGAAATGTTTGTCCAACACCTAGCCGAGGAATCACATATTCAGGCCAAGCTTGACCGGAAGCCCCGTCGAAACATTCAATACAAGGACGTTGGTAAGTTCCCTCCACCTTTCCTCTATCTAGCTCACCCATCTAACACACCGCAGCAAACGCCGTCTCACACCAGGACAACCTCGAGTTCCTCGAAGACGTCGTCCCCAAGACGATCGCCTACAAGAACATCAAGGCCGCCTCCAAAGCGACACAGGCCCGCCTCCGCGGTGAGCATGGCGCCCAGGCCCCTGTCGCCAACGGCGCCACCGGCAAACCCCTCGTCAACGGCACTGGACGACCACGCGCCGACTCCAAGCAGGGTGATCCAAACGAGCAGCTCGAGCTGGAGATGAGACAGGCGGCGGGGGCGAACCGCGACGCCGATGTGACCATGTCTGGATAGTTCCAGACGGTCGTGGACTTGAGAAAACCACACGAGCTGTAGCTTTTTAATATCACGTCATGTACACTAGAGGAGCAAAAAGAGTTGGTGATACAGCCTCAAAACACCCCATGTTGCAGCAGCTATTGAAAAGCCTGTCTCATGTAATTTCCATTGCCTTTTTTCTTTTCTTTTTCCGATTCCCACCCTAGAACCCATGCGGCCGTGGTATATCACTCCTCCATGGCATCCCCGTGGATGCCAGAGGGCAGACGGCCCTCGTTCAGCTCCTTCTCCAGCGCGATAATCTCCTGCAGGCTCGTGGCCTTCTTGATGCGCTCCTGTAATCTCTTCTTCTCGGCGTCGGTGAGCTTTATCCGCGACAGCTTGGACGGGGCTTCTGAGCCGTCGGCCGAGGTGCTGAAGGTGGTGGTCTTGATGCCCATGATCTGCGTGCGTCGTCAGTGTGCAATTCGTAGGACATCATTGTTAACAGGTTGTGTACCTTTGAAGCCAGAGCGGTGGGCTCTTCCTCAGTTCCAAAAAGCTCCCTCGCCTTCTCCCGTTCCGCCTCCTTGACCTTTTCGTGATCCAGGAATCGCACCGAGGGGCATCTCCAAAGCACCCAGTATCGGTAGTTCTACTCCACGTCAGTACGTGCCACCTAAAACCGACAGCATCCCAAGCTCACCTCCTTCTTGGAGGCTGGGTTGTCCACCAGCACCAGGTGCGTCAAGCGTGGGAATCCAGCCAGCGCATCCAGATCCGCAAGCTCGACCAGGTTATTCGACGACAGCACCAGGTTCTTGAGGTTGGGGATGGCCTTTGCGAGGGAGGGCTGGATGCTCGAGACGCGGTTCCTTGCGAGGAGGAGAGTCGTTATGCGGGGCGACAGTGGGAAGTTTCCCAGGACTTGAATGTCATTGTCGGTGAAGTCGATGGCGTCGTGAGGCTAGCATAGCACTGGTCAGCTCTACACCAAACGTTGAAGAGTGGGAAAACACCTACGCCAGCGACACCCAGGTTCTCAATCGCGGGGATCCGGTGTCCTGTTCACGCCGCAAAGACGAATGTATCAACTCTGCGCTCCTGGGATCAAAAGTGTAGCATCTGCCCTTTTCAAAAACGCACCTCGGAGATCAAGTTCCCGCTCCTTAAGAGGGTTGAGATAGGATAGGGAATCCCGGATGAGGTCGGCCGTCAGCCGCATCTTGGGTTTATTTCGGTTACCTGGGTTTTCCTGCTTTTATTGTGTCGGCTTCGGAAGGGTTGTGGTGGCACGCTGGAGTGGTTTTGGCGGGTGGGTTGTTTTGTTGGATGGCGAGGCTGATGATCTTGACGAGGCGGAGGGGAAATTTTGGTGTCGGAAATGTGGCTTGACATGGGGCGCCACAACACCATACAGCCACTCCATCCTCAACCACCCAAGGATAGGAGATGAGAACACAACAGTCTGTACAATTTTACTCTTGCTTCATTATTTTCAGGATTTAACTATTTCATCAAGGCATTCCAGTCCAGAGTAGTAAACATCAACTTGATTAATCAGTCAGTCACCTGTGTATATATCTATCCAGTAACGCAATACGCCGTCATTACACTGTCCTCGACCTCGGTTTGCCTATAAACTCCCGCCCAACAACCCCAGCCGCGTCCCAATTCTACTGAAACACATACACTACACCCATCCTATCCACCGAGACGCTCATGGTGTTGGGGTACTCCAGCAACGCCACATCTAGAATCGAGTCCATGTGCGACTGCAGCAACTGCTGCTGCTGGAGAGAAATGATCGTCGACCGGGGTTGTCGCCCACTTGACGACTTGGTCTTGGACCCTGAGCCCGCGTTGGGAGCTGTCGGGGCCTGTCTGGGGAAACGCTCAATGTTTAGCGTCAGCGCTGTGACTGGGTTCGACGTTGTATAAGTCGGCTTAGGCGAGTCTGGCGAGAGTCCGCTGTAGATGAAGGAACTCTCGATTCGTGAAAGATCCCAGAATCGCAAAATCTTGTCTGAGCCAGCCGTGATGATGAAGGCGTGTCTAACGTCTCTCGAGTCCTCTGCAGTCGCTGTTCCCACGATCATGGCCCGAACTCCTCGATCCGCGTTTGCGAGCTCATTATGTTCGATATTGGTGGCATATCTCCCAAGCATGCCTTCTCGCTTGTCTTCATCAACGTCCCACGCTTCGTAGGCCTTGAGGCCGTCCTTGCTGCCTCCAGCTCGGTATATCTCTCGACAGACCGTCTTCTCCAGGTCCCAGACAGTGACCTCCCCTTGGCCTGTTCCGCCAGAGATGCATATCCATTTGCCACGGCCCTTGGTGGGGTGAATGCAGATCCTGTATATGGATCCCTTACCGGGAAGCCCCCATCCCTTGAGTCTCATCTTGAAACGCAGGTCCCAGAGGTCTACTACTCCGTGCGAGGTTCCCACACAAAGCCAGTTTCGCTTCCGGTCGACGCAGAAGCAAGTAGGAGTGCCATGATGGACCGGGTTCTCGAGAACATACAACAAGTTCATCGTTCGGAGATCGATGCCCAGGATCCTCGACCGGTTGGTGGCGATGATGAGAACAGAGTTTGACTCTTGCCGGAAATGCTCGCACCATACCACAAACTCATCCTCGGGGAGTTGATACTCGCGGAGAACACGCAGCTTTCCATACCTAATGACTCCGCTGGCAGGAAGAGTGTCCACCTTGACAACGTGGACACTGCCATCAACCGCACAACTCACGAAACAATGTGAGTTCTCGATAAAGCAGAGTGCGACAACACTTGCGCCATCTCCATGCCTGTGTGTTTGCCTAGAACGCTGGCTAAGGTTCCGTTCAAGTCTCCCCGTATCCCACACCTTGACTGTACCATCATCGCCGCCAGTGATGAAGAAGACATGGTCAGGGGATGGCATCACTCTGTTGACGGGGCCCTTATGCTCGCTAAATGTTGCCACAAGCTGCCCTTCAGGTCTCCAGGGCTCTTCGCCATGTGCATTGCTGATGCGATTTGCCGCCTTGGTCCTCTTGATAGGCGTGACCATGGGTCCGAACTCGATGACATCGCGGGGGAGGTTCTCCACAAACATATTGTCGAGCATCCTTTGGATATTCGGATCGGTTCCTTCATAGCTGTGTTTCGATATCCTTGGACGCGTACTCTCACCCTCGTTCCCTTCAGAAGGCGGCTTGCTCGGTGAAGCTTGAGCAAAAGGTCCTTCTACTTGACCAAATGCATTAGCATCTGTCATGCCGGTTTGTGCGATGGACTTGTTCTTATCCTTGCGATCAAGCAGGCTTAGTGCGCTCGGTTGATACCGAACAGCTCTTCTAGAAAGGTTAGATCCCCCTGCAATAGACGACTCATCGTCTCCTGCGCGTGTCGTTGACGATGTTCTGGAATGCATATGGCCGGGACCGGTTGGCGATAATAGCCGATGCGGCGAACGAGGTCCAACACTTTGCACCCGTCGATTGACTCTCTTCCGTCCGCCAATCGAGTCATCAATCGTCATCGAGGCATCCAAAAGGGCATCGGCGATAGTGTAAGGTTCCGCCGGAATATCGACGTCCACGATCGCTGCCGCATCCCGCAGAGGCGCATCATTAAAAAACACCGTCTGGGGCGTGATGCCCAAGGTCTTCAGAAAGACAACCCCCTGAGTTGTGACTCCGTCTGCAATCGAGGCGTCTCGAGCCTTCATCTTGCTCAGCCGCCAGATAAACTCTCTCAAAGCATCGAGTTTCAGTTCGTCTTCGTGCTTAAGCCCCAGGTTCCTGAGTTTGGCGAGCCACTGTTCGTCTTCGTCGTTGCGAGCCACTCTTCCAATCGAGCTCTGCGACAAATCCCGCGACAATCGCCCTGATTGTGACCCCCTAGATCCAAACAGCAACGGTCTGAGTTTCTGTAAAGGCTTCCAGTAGATACCGCGCTCCGTCTTCAGGGCCCATGTAATAGCCTGGTCGAAAACGTTTCGCGACAAGGGCCTCTTGAGCGCGTCGAGGAGGCTGAGTTCGGAAAAGTCTGCCAAGACTTCGACTTTCATGAATGGATGCACGAGAGGCATAATGCTAGATGTGACATCGGCGTCGGTCAGGAACTTTGCAGACATTGACAGGAACTCTGTCGCCGACTCTCGGATCCAGATGTTTGGGTGCATGGTGAACCGGCTAATGAGATCTACCAGCTCCGTGATCTTGTGCCTTGACAGCAAGCCAAGACCGGCAAGTTGAGCAAGCGAGTGAAGAGCTGCTTGCACTACATACTCCTCGGAATCAGCCAAGGCTTGGATCATCAACGGCAGCATAAACTCCTCTAGACTCGTGCTGCCGATAAAGATTGCGATGCCAACTATCGTATCAAAGAAGGCGCATTTCAAAGTCCAGTCACGATCATTCAGATAGGTGTTTAAATGGGTGAGGAGCACATCGTTGGAGTGGTCGTCAAAGAACAAGCATAGCTCGGGCACTGACGCTAGGAATGCTCGGCGAACAGAGATATCCGAGTCCTCAACAAGCTGCTTAGTATGGCTCTCCAAAAGCTCAAACAGCTGCCGACCAGCGTTGTCAAAGACGCTCTCGAAGTTGGCCTTGGCATCCACTCCAGGCTCGACTTCAGGGTCGGCAATAGGCATTGAGCCATCAGGCCGAAGGCTTGATGCCATATCGAGGAACCTCTGGGCCGTAATCGCAAGGCTTCCCAGGCAAGAGGCGTAGGTCGCCCTAACCAGAGGACTGGAGGCTCTTAATCTGGTTCCCAGGGCGATCTCCATCCTTGGCAGCACGTACTCAACCAAAACATGCGAGTTGATGGGTGTGACCATCTGGACCAGCTGCAGGAGTTGCGTAATGGTCCGGATAGCAGCAATTAGAACCAGATCCGTCTCATCCGGAACAAGAAGGGTCATCAGATAGGGCAGTACCCGGTCCAATTTAGCTTCGTCGGTGAGTCTCTCTGCAAAGGCCAGGAGAACATCGCACGCTCTGATCCTCGAAGAGGCGCGAGCCGTGTTTCTCAATTGCGACACAATCAGTGTCAAAAATATCAACGTCCCGTCATCTTCTGGTGGTTCCAGATCGGGCGAGACGGTGTGGTCGTGATTAGGTATGTTGAGTCTGACGGGAAAATGAGAGAGACTGAGCCTAGATGTCGGTTGCAAGGCATTTGAGGTGCGTTTCTCGGGCTGATACCCGAGGAAATATGAAATCTTGTCAAAGTCGTAAAATACGCGGTCGATCCGATCATCGGCTTCTCCCAGGTTCTTCTGCGCGCCAGACATGGGGCTGTTGCCGGATGAAGGATCCGTGATGAGCTCCATGTATTGGTGAAGAAAGTTGTAAAAGTAATGCGGAAAGACCTTGCCCTTCCAGAACTCCAGGTACTGCTCCGCAGAATATCGCTTCTCGGGGTCCAGCTGGATCATATGGGCTATCATGTCGGCAACGTCCTTGTCTGAGATGACGCTCAGGTGTGTGATGACGGGGTCGTACTCTCCACGGCGGTACTTGTACAGCTGCGCCAGACTAAACATCTCGGACTCGAGGAACATTTGGGCAATGACGCAGCCGGCGCTGAAGATGTCCATGGCCCAGGTCATCTTGGCCTTTTGCGGCGGCACCTCTCCCGCTGCGTAAAAACGTTCGGGGGCGACATAGCACGTACGGCGACCCGATATGTCAAAAAAGTATGAAAAGTCGGCCGGGTTGTCGTCCGGGAGCATGACGGGCTTGTAGGCGGACGAAAAGTCGGACAGGTACAACCAGTTCCAGGAGGTCACGAGGACATTCTGGGCCTTGATATCGCCGTGGTAGACATCGCGGGCGTGCGAGTCGCGCAGGGCGCAGAGGAGCTGGAAGGCCAGCCACTTCTTCTCGATGTCCTCGAGGAACGGCCGAGTGCTAAGGCGGTCGTAGAGCGAGCTGTAGAGGAACTGGCGGACGAGGTAGCCGTTGGAGTCGGTCTCGATGATGCGCTGGAATCCCAGGGCGTTGGGGACGTTCGCGAGTGCCTTGCTCTGCTCTGCGCATCGTCAGGGCGATTTCAGGAGGGGTGCGCGTGGATATGAAGCTTACCAATGATCTGTCTCTTGTACTGGTCCAGCTTCACCTCTGGGTAGGGCTTGACGAGGACCTTGACGAGGACCAGACCGTTCTCATGGCGTCCCCGGATGGTCTTCATGAACCGGGCATTGCCGATGCTCTTCTCGTAGTGTACGTCGCTCAGTTCCGAAGTGTCGATGCCCGCGGAGCCGACGGACGGCGTCGCGAGGGAGAAGCCTTGACCCATGGTTTTGGCGGGGGGAGGAGGAAAGCTAGAGTCGTCGTGGTAGCTATCGGAGAATGCGCGAAGCTGTCGTCATCTTGGACGAGCGACGACGGGAAGAGAGCGCAATCGTCTTGAGTGAGTCGGGGTCGCAAAAGTCTCGAGTTTGTTTACCAGCGGTTGGCAGAGGAGGGAAGATGTTTAGTTGCTGTAGATAGGTTCAAGATGGAGCTCCCCCCAGAATGGACGTCATCTGGGCCAAAGTTTGGTGGTGCCTGTGAGTGATCCATCCATTGCATTCACGCGGTCAAGCTGTGGGGCACCTGCAAGCAACAACCTTTTATTGGTGCAACACCCGCCTAAGCTTTAGTTGGTGAATCAGTACCACCTCGATCGAGGACTGCATGTGTAAGTTAGATCTGGATGCATTATTTTCGAGCCTCACTTGTATCTGCCACAGCTTTGGCCGTGAGTTCAAAGCGTTTGTTTACAACAATGACATGCAGTCAAAATAGGAGCGGCACCTACTACAGGCCGCTAAAGTGGCGGAGGACCGGCGGGCAGTGTTTGCCAGCTGCACGACAGTGCTCACCACCGAGCTGCCAAACATATATCTGAGCAGGTCAACAAAATCCTCAAGTTTGTTTACTCAACCTCCTCATTCAAATTCAGCTTTTCCCCTCCAACCGCCCACCGCTATCACCTTCGACACGCCCGCAATAATGGACCGAGAGCACCTTCCAGGGCGACGCCTCAATATGTGGCTACCTCTCGGAACACAGCATGCGACCATCAGGCAACGGGACGAGTCTATGAGCGTCCAGGCCGCCCGATGGACCGTCGATCCCCAGAGCTCATGCCCTCTCTTCGCACGGCTTCCCCCAGAGATTCGGCAGGAAATCTTCTCGCTCGCTTTGGCAGAGCATGACAGCCACTTGGACATTCAGGGCCGATCCCGAGTGCGGTTCCCGACGAATGAGCCGAAATGGCTGGTGTGCGACTTGCCCGAGGACACCTCCAAGCCTATGCCTGAGCATAGCGAGCTGGAAGACGGTGACATTTTCTACTATACGCCGCAGAAACAACACACTGGGGCGTTCGCTCGGGATTGCCCTGAATGGCTCCGCCACGGCACATCTGCCGCCAGATTTCAGCACACCTCGATTCTGCGCACCTGTCGACGCGCCTTTCTGGAAGCACGAGACTTGCTCATGAAGAACGCCACGCTTCGCATCTTCACTCATGACCTTCGCAGCTTCACTCCTGACCATCGCATCTTCGCTCGCCACCTTCGCACCTTCACTCATGACATTGGGTTACCATTGTTGAGAAATGTCAAGGCAGACGTGCACAGCGTGCAGCGTATGACGCGATACACCGCCAACCGGCTAAAGTCTCTCGAGGTCTACGTGAATCAAAAAGATCTGGAAGTCAACTTTCTATCCAAGTTCGGCTATTATAAAAGCCTAACATGTATCGAAGACCTCCGCATCACCCTCCGCAAGAATGACTGGGCAGGAAAGTTCATGCCTCAACTCACCCCCTATGGGAACTTGGGCGAGGATAGGGACATAATGAACAAGCACATGGCGCTCGAAAGACAGCACGGCCGGGGCCGAGCTCCTATCCCGCCCATTCCATACCCACGACAGACCATGCTCGGAGGGTCAGCCTGGGGCCGGTCGCTCAGCATGATACCGAACCTGAAGCGGTTCACCATGGATTTTGAGTACAGCGAAGATCGGTTCCGGAAACTCAAACGGTTGGCCGAGTGGGCGCAGCGTGTCTGGACGTTCCGACTAGGCGGCAGGATGAAGGGTTACTACCTCAGCGCCAAAGACAACCCCATCAAGTTGGTCAGCTGGCGCGGGTTGGCACCACACATGGGGATGAACGTCATCTGCCCCAATGAAGATTGCCCCGGCAAGCATCATCACAACTACAGCAACGACATGAATATCCATGGCGAAGACAACGTGCGCGGCCTCCGGAGGCGGCCGGATTGCTGTGCTGAAGCCTCCAACCGCATGGGGCACGGCTTTGGGCCGAGGATGTACACCTTCACCGTGACGTGGACGGCGAGGAAGCTGGAGCCCGAAGACGGTGACGACCCTACGATCCTCGGGGCCGATGAACTTAAGTCGGAGTGGCCAGAGGAGCACTACGATAGCCTGGTGCCCTCAATTAATTGGAGTCGTGTCGAGATGATGCAACCCCAATACAACACCAACCGGTTCAGTTTTTGAGACCATCGATTGCGAGATCACGGCTGGGGTTAGACGGCAACTCGAACAGACCGGATATCGTGGGAGGCAGAGCTCGCAACATTCTTGCCCAGGGTTATGACGGCGTTAAAGGACAGGAAGGGGTGTTCAGGGATAGTCGAGCTGCATCAAAGTTTTGCCAAAGAACGGGCCTGTAAGATAATATCAGCATTCACATGCATGAAAGTGTACAAGATATGTAGACGGAACACACAGGAACAATAACAATGATAATCGAGGCACAAGATTACAGCTCGTGCAACCTCTTTTTCAGGTATTCCCATTTGTTCGTAACCGTGAACCTAAGATAAGATATATGGAAAAATAAAATAAAAAAGAGAACATGATGTCCAAAAGATCAACAGCAAGACCTGACCCCGAGAGCAGCATGCAACGACCCCACGCTATGAATGGTCTTTCTTTTTTAAGGCTCCAGATGTTCAAAAGAGAGAGAAAGAGACAGGAAAACAAGTGACAATGAGACAAGGACATCCCGCGTGGATGCAATGCTCGCGCTTCGTAAATAGTAGATAGACAAGAGATGTGAAAGAAGGGGGTTTGGTTTGGTTTGGTTTTGGTGACAAAAGTAATATCCAATCATTTCCCTCGGGTTTCCTCTCCTCCCAATCCGTGACGCCAGTGATGAGTGAGTAGCATAGCAGAGCAGAGCAGAGGCTAACAAACAATATGATGCGTGATGGATGATGCTGCGGTAGGTATCAATGAATATCCGTCACGGCGCTTCGATGGCTATCGCCCAGACACGCGGTTCGTGCCCATTCTATGGTCCACGGTTCCGCATCGCCCGGGTCGATCGATATTGTAGCTTGGGGATCTCCATGTCGATGCCCTCGTCGGCCTCCATGATATCTGGATCCACCGCTAGCGGCGCTGAGAGGTCCATTTCGGCTGGCTCGGCAGCTTCTATCTTGCCGGGCTCTTCCTTGCCGGGCTCCAGCTTGTTCTCCTCCCTGGTGGGTGTCGGGCTGCCTTCCTTGAGGCCGACGTTCATATCGCGGCGCATGCTGATAGGCCTTCTCGTGCGAACCTTGCCCATCTCGCCCGTCTCCTTTGCTAGCTCAGGCTCCTCACGTTGCACACGCTCCATCTCCTTGTTGGCCATCTCTAGGACCTCGGTGAGTCGCTTCTGAACCTTGGAGATCTCGTCGTTGCAGTCCCCGTCGCGGAGGAACTGGTGGGCACCATGCTCGCACATGCTTTGCACAAACTCGAGGCCCTTATCCAGGTTGTCGTATACATCGGGTGGTCCGCTGTTAGGACCGGATCGGGATATTGACATGGGACCGAATCGTCTGCTGCTCATATATCGCAATGAAGGGAGGTCATCTTCGCCATTGCTTCCATCCCCTGACACATCCTGCTCGGCGAGCTTCTTGATCTGGGCAACTCGGGCGGCCATCTTGGCCTTGCGCATCAGGTTTCGGCTTGATGAGACGAACCTTACAAGCTCGTCAAAGAACCCTTGTACATAGCTATCATAAAAGACAATGATCAAGCTGCGTGTCCTATATGCTTGAGGGGCATCTTCGTTGGATATCATGGACGGTGACTTGGGCTTCTTCTTGACTTGGGCTCGTGCTCGGGCACGCGCTGCCTTGATGACCTCTTGCTGCTGCTGGATGGATTCGGGGCTTGGCGTGTGCATCGGGGGCTCTGTGTGAGTTTCTGAGGGCTGCTCCGCGTTGGCAGGGTCTTCGAGGATGGCATCCCCAGCGGGGGGTTCGGCGTGAACTACAGGAGGGTCATCCTTGGGCTTGAGAGACTCGGTCGATCCCTTGTTCCGGAGTGACTTGGTCTCTACACTCTTGCCCTCGGCAGCGGCGACAGCGGCGAGCTCGGCCTGGCGACGGTCGATCTGGCCGCTGAGGTTGTCGAGGCGCTGAAGCCAGTCGGGGACGTTTGTCGAGAGATTTTTCAGCGCATCCATAGCCATGTCGCGGAAGTCTGATTCTCGCGGAGGAGCCGTGTTGGCTGAGTGAAAGGGGGCTAGGTGGTTATCACCCAACGCCCCAAATGTCGCACAAGGACCGACGGGACGGATAGAGTTGATGGGGGAAACTGCGTTGATGCAGTACCGCGTCGGAAGCAGTCGGTCGAGCGATGAGGAATTGGCGTGGTGAGTGGCGAATACTTGTCTGGAGACGGCGTCGTATCGCGTGGTGCGGTGCTGCTGAGGCCCGTGTGTGACAGCGGCAGGAATCAATCGAGGATATGTGTTGAAGCAATAAACATAATCATCCAAGAAGGAATGAATCAGGTTATGACGGAGACTCGTACGGTCTTTGTCTCGTGATGGTCGTTAATGGTCGTGGTCTTCGTTAGATGTACAGATTGGCGGTCCTCAGGGATGAAATAGGTGGATATAGGTAGGGCGGGCGGAAGATGCGGATGTCGTTGTGTTGGGCAACAAGACACGGGACAGAGTTTGACGAGGATCTAACGAAAAAGGCCGAGGGTCGCGGGCCAAGAAGAAAGACTCGTGAGGCTGGTGTTGTTGTTGGTTAAAGGTAATGGTAATGGTAATGATGACCTTTTTCGGCGAGAATCGAGTTGGGTTGGGTTGGCCGATGGAAGGGTCGATGGGCCCACTAAGAATGGATGGACAGTAAGATGAGCCAACAGCCAAACAGTACAGTAACAGTAGAGGCACGATCCAGCGGCTCCCGAGTCGTTGTATTCGTGTTCGTCGTCGTCGTAGGCGTGTCTTTCTTTCTTTGTATCCAATTCCACTGCAACCAAGTAGACACACTATCCTGTTGACCTCGAAAGACTAGAAGACTCTTTGAAGGTCGAGGCGAGGCGAGGCGAGGCGACGGCTCCGGGGGTGGTGCGGCGGGGATGAGCTAGAGGGCGCGGAAGGCGGATTTGTGCTGGAACTCGCTATTTACGAGGCAGCTAACGATGACCCAGGCAGGCTAGGGCGCGGCTGGCAGGTATTGTCCGATGCTCCAGGGCCCTTTTCTCCAGGGGGGGGAGAAGGGAAAAGCCACAGGCCACTAGTGACCGAGTGGTGGGCCTGGAGGAGGCACTGAATGGCGGGCTTTGGACTAGGTTGACGGGCTGGGCTGAGAGTTTGCTTTGCTTGCCTTGCGAGAGCGAGCTGGAGCTGGACCCGAAGCGGCAGAGAAAAAAGGATGAGTACCAAAGTATGAGCCAGTCAAGTCAAGTCAGTTGACCCCCAGAAAGAAGCAAGCCAAGAAGCCGAGATCCAACAACAAGAGATCGGCTGCTGGTGGCTATTAGCAATTGCTGAGAGGCGGGAGAGGAGATGGAGGGAGGTCTGGAGTCTTGAGTGAGGGGGGGAGGTAAGGGAAAAATGAGAAGAGAGAAAAGAAGAGGGAAAGAGGAGAAAGTAGTATTAACCCAAAAGACGAAAGATGGGATCAGCAAAGCAGCAGCAGAAGCGCAGCAACAGCAGCAACATGCGGGCGATGGCGGGATGGCGAGAGATTTTATTAAATGCACCACTGCACACTGCGCTGCACTGCACACCAGGTAGGTCAAAGGGGAAAACAGAGTCGAAGACAACCAGGGGGTGCCTCTTCTCCATCCAGAATCCTTGGGGGGTGCGGCGAGAAGGGGACCTTCTCAAGCCGGGGTAAGGGGGGGCGTGAGCAGAGGAGAACACAAGGGAATGGATCGCTCACTGTGAGAACGATGAGAGAGGAGAGGGTACCCTCGACAGTAACAGCAGCAGTAACAGTAACAGCCGCCTTGGACAAGTCCCGGAGGTACTCACGGCGGGGGAAGGTTAGGTTGCTGCTGCTGCATGGCATGGGCAGACAGCGAGAGAGGCATGGATGGACGGCGGCAGGGCGGCAGGAAATGCGGCCGCGGCGGCATGGACATGGCATATGGATGAAAGGGCAGGGCAAACAGGGCAGGGCACAGTTGATGAGCACAGCACAGCACCAAAAAAAGACACATTCCCATGGCGGAGAGAGAGAGAGTGTGTCACTACGTTGGAGATGACCTCAACCAGCCAGCCAGCCCTCGGCCGCTTGCCGAGGAACACACAGACAACACGGAAGATGCCATGCTATCACCAAAGAGAAACCCCAAGAGTACATACTCCGTAAAGAAGGCGACAGACAGCAAGGGCCCATGCGATGTGATGCGGATGCACGACGATGCGATGAGATATGCCACGGGGGGGTCACGATGTGGGATGTGTGCGGGATGTGTGTGGGATGGACGGCGCGTGGATGTGGATGGCGCACGCACAATGGACTTCTCCGTCTGTCAGAGTGTACCTCGATCCGATCCATCAATGGTAGAACGAGATAAATGGGAAGGCCGCCGCCGGGCGAGGCATTCGAGATAACGGCAGTCCAACTCGTCGATGTGATGGAGGCCACCCAAGGGAAACCTCATTATTGATTCATGTTGGTCACCTTTCCATCCATGGGATTTGCCATGAGACAATGCCCAACTCATTCCCCATTCAGAGGAAACGCCCACGAAACACGCACGCACGCACGCACGCCGCAGGTCATGAAGCCCTGCCTGGAGACCCCAACAGGGCAGTCGCCGATGTGTGGAAACAGGGCGCCTTTGGGTTGAATGTCCTCAACATCTGCTGTTAGTACTGTGCTGTATAATTATTTGTTTCCTCCCCCCCCCCCCCCATCCCCTCCCGTGCGGACCTAGCCCAGCCACCGCACCCGGGCAAACAGAAAACGCAACAACAACAGCATCC
>JAANQP010000278.1:0-26181 GCA_011320165.1 Fusarium protoensiforme | reverse complement strand
GGTAGGCTTAGCAGGCTGCACTGCAGATGGCTGTCGGCTCGTGGGCGGCGGGACGCTGGATTGGGTGGATGGAGGGGCGGGCGAAGGAATTCCGGCGGTAGGAGCTTGTGCTGTCGCAGGGGGGATACCGGGTTGCTGCTTGGCTCCTCGGTGGGAGAAGTTGAAGCCCTGGGCGCGCATCTCCGTACCGATTCGACCGTCCTGGATCTCCAGTACGAGATAGCCGAAGGCGGCATCAGCAAGGTTGAAGTTCCACATGTTCTTGAATGCACTCTCGTCGACTTGGCCGAGAGCTGCCTGGCCGGCGACAGGGCCGCCGAAGGGGTTGCCGCCTGCGGCGGTCGTGGGCATCTTCTCGACAAGCTGGAGGGCATTCTTAAGGAGGTTCTGTTGGGCCTCATTCTGCTGAATGGCGGGCTCAACCTCACCCTTGACCGTCTCCCAGACGTCGTTGAAGGAAGCCTTGGAGGCGGCAAGCTTGCCCCGGTAATGGTCGAGGGTAGGGTTGACGCTGAACTCGTTGTAGGAGCTGCCGTATCGGAAGTGAAGGCCGGCCGAGATGGAGAAGTCGGCCTTGAGAGTTACCGAAAGCTGGTTCAGGATACCCTCTCGCGCAGGAGAGGCGTGTGTGACAAAGATACGGGTCTCAGTAGGATCGTAGACTCTGTGAGCAGTATCAACGAGCTCTCCCATCTGCAGAAGAGTCGTCCACATGGTTCCCTGTCCACCAGCAATGGTGGTGCGGCCCTCACCATTGTCGAAGAGCTTGTGCATGACAACAGCACCACCAAGACCGAGTAGCCTCAGCTTGACGCCACCAACCTCCAAGAGCATCGATCGAGCCTCATCGATAATGTGCAGGTTAGGAACCTTGTACTCGCCGGTTCGGAACTTCTCTAGTACTCGGACATCCTCACAGGCGCCCCAGACAGTATAGACGGGAACATCGAGCTTGAGCTCTCCGCTGATGAGGAGAGAGAGTTCTGAGAGAGGCAGCTCGCTAGGGGGGAATCGAGCCTTCACGGGGCCGGGGCCGCCTTGTTGGATGGCCTTCTTGACGGGCTCGGAGATCAGGGGCGAATATTGGGCGACATGCTTAAGCGTCTTCTCGGCGATTCGTTCCAAGGAAGTGTTATCGTAAAAGCCAAAATCACCGGTGTGGATGATGTGGTCAGCCCGGGCTTGTTTCGCAAGGTCGTTGAGCGATCTCAGGTTTCCTAACACACAGCTCAGCAATGCTCCAGTCCTTTTCGTCGTAGAAACGCACCTCGCACATCGGCAATGCAGAGAACTCTTATGGGTCCTGTTTGGACAACACGGCCCTGGTTTGGCAGAAGAGGCGCGGCACCGTGGGGAGGGAGGCCGCCGCTCGCACCGTTCTGGAGGTAGCTCGAGCCTGGGTTATTGTATGGTCGCGGCTGTCTTTGGTCAGCGATGAAGTTCGTCCGGCAGTATCTCGAATGTCTGTCTGAGAAGCTCTGGGAACTCGACGAGCGCCTCATCGCGAAAATGGGTTGAGAGCCTCGCGGTCGAGACCATCAAACAGGGCGCAACAGCGGGACAACACGCGAGCGGGGGAGGGAGGAGGGAGGTAGAGGCAGCGCCCGTAAAAAGGGCAGAAGAGTAGATAGGCCGCAGGTGGTCATCCATCTCCAGGCTCTTGACGGTAGGAAGCTGCGACCTCGTTGAAAGAGGACACTTGGGGAGGTGCGAGGGAGATGGATAGGCAAGGTCATGGAAGGAACCATCTGAGGCACTCACAGCAGCCATTCTATCAATCAACTGATTCTTTGCGCTCGAAGCCGGTCGGGGGATCGCGTGGTCGACGTATCGCGCAGGTCAGGGTAAGCTCGGGGGAGAAGGGAGCTCCGGGGGAGGGATATGGATGGGTATCAAAAGAAGGTGACGATGAGGAATGGAGGATGGGGAGGCAATCACGGGGAGGTGGATTTTCGCAGCTCCAGCAAGGCTCTAGAGGTAGAGATAATTTCTAGAGGTGGCCCCAAGAATCGGGAGAAGACGCCGTTGCCTGTTTAGGTTTAGCCTCTCAGCTTTCACTTGCGACGATGTACCTGTCCGCTGGCACAAGTCACCTTTGGGTTAGACCAGGGGAGAGAGCTCAGTGGCGGTTAATGTTCGGCGATGTTGTGGTTGCTGACTGTTGGAGTCAGTCTCCAAAGCTGAGCTGCCTACCCGGGAGCCGTGATGATACTTGCAGGTGTTGAGCGTTTGCCTTGTCCGTTTTCTTAGAATTGCATTTGACTTTGGTGTGAAAGGATAGGTAGCCGTGCTTGTTGCCAAGATCAAGTTTTCTTTGAAGGTACTGTAAGTAGGTGCCCAGGCTCTTTAAATATACGTCAGCAGGTGGCTCTAATGCAGTGATTCACGTCGTTCTCAACCCCCCCCCAATACTTTGTTAGACCTACTATCCGTATGATGGATATCTAATTGGATATACATGGTATACTGAACCTCAGTCTTGCCGGTATCACCGAGACCCAACATCCCTTGTTTTACCAAAATTTCCAATCAAAGCAATGCTGTAACATTTGTTGCTTCACTCCGTAGGAAGTACTCGTGTGCGCGAAGTGTCACATTGTGGCCTCCCTGTTCTAAAGTCGCAGTTGCGCATTTCCAACTTGCAGAGTAGAACGTACGTGATCTGCGCAAACGCAGCACTCAGGCAAAGGCAGCAAAGAAAGCTCTATCCCGATGACTACCTAGGTACAGATCGGACATCAACCAGGGAAAACCTGCAGGTGGTTGGATGCAGCTCAATGTCCAATGTTCCAGAGAGACCTGCTAAACTAACACGGACAAGAAGCACGGGAACACAATGGATCGAGCAAACTTGATAGCGACTAGGCCGGACACAGATATCTACTACAGTCACGTATTTGTCAAAGAGATGTGAATGGATCAGGGAGACATGGAGTGATGAGCAGGTGTAGTCCAGATGAACTTGACCGATGAGGAACCGACCTAGAACGAACCAATGCTAACGAGTGGTCCCATAGCCGCCCAGGAGCTGCGATAGCCCGAGTTGACGATGACAGCAACGACATCACTGACCACAAAAGATCAGACCCATGGGGAGAAAAGCCCATGATAGGTGGAGCTCGACCACCCAAAGAAATGACGAGGGCGCCTGGAAGGGAGGCTATCGCCAGGACAGGCAAGGAGGCAGATGCGGAGTGGTGCGACTTTAGTTCAGCCACCGGGTTGTTGGGCATCTTGTGGCGGGGTTGCCGACCAGGTTGTCCCACGTCTCTTTGCCTTACATTGAGGCGCCGGATTCAACAAGACGGGGCTGTATGAAACGGCTTGATACAATTGGCAAGAAGGAAAGGGAAATCGAAGCCGATATAGAGGAGCATTGTTTTAGAGGATCAAGGTAAGCAGCATCTTCTGATGTTCGGTAAACTTCTAGTTCTTAGGTGAGGCTGTTTAAGGCCCACCCTGGTAGCGCAGATCCATGTCAGTTCGATTTGCAATGGAGAACTCCTTGTTTGTTACAAGGGCCTCGCCATCCATGGAATGGGTGACCGAGAACTGTATCACAAGTTTGATGATCAGGCAGTGAAATAGCCTGCGGCACTCATTGCTGCAAAGGTCGTCCACCTTGAGCGTGGTCCCGAGATCCTCTGTTGGCAGCTATTGCGTTGTAGGTAGGTATGCATGAACATCACCTACGCTTGTCATGCCTACATATGTTTCCCAAAGTCAGGTCCGGTGTCAGGTCTAGCGAAGCAGTCATGCCCAGATGGAGCTATTAATGATATCGATGCCCGAGAAGTACTGAATCAAGAATGACTGCAATGTCAAATGTAGGTCTTGGTTGAGAAAACAAGGTAGCTGGCACGGAACCTGAAGCCAACACATCGTATAAGTGAGGCCCTTGTGATTACAATCCGTGGCCTTGTCTCTGAGTGGAACAATTATAGCTCCTGGGTGTGATAGAGCTCAGCCTCCCCAGGTCACCCAGCTTCCATCTTGGGCGAGTGTCTACCCTTTTCTACTGTAGAACTTGTCTGGGTGCTAAAACAAGACATTCATCACGAGACGAGGCCTAGAATGTTCGCGACGCACACTTGGGGCTGTTTCCACGGCCACCACCAACCACGGTTTTCGTACCCGCTGTATTTACCCAGTTCACCTGACAGCCAAATTGACCATCATTCGACCATTCCACATAGGAGACTGGATGCCACACCTGACGTTGAATTCGTCCATTGTATCGTATGCCGGAAGTCGGACATATTCATGTGGCCGAGCTGCAGCCTGACCAAGCAGCTTGGACCCTTTTTCAGGGTTCTTTCATTTGAGCCCGTAGTGACATGGCCTCGCATGGCGGTGCTCAGAGATCAATCAAGTCAGGAAGAAAGAGAGGACTTGCTCTTCTAGAGTCATTCACCGCCTCTGCAACCATGTCCATACGCATTTGGAACTTATATGGCCCTTAAATCTGCCGCAGTGGAGTTAACGGACCTTGTCTCCATCCTGGATATTGACAGCCAGTTCTCGGTCTAAAAAGAACCTTGGAACGCCGCGCCCAGGAACCTGGCGCTCGGCTGGTCCATTGATTACTGCCAGAGGGCTCCAACTCGGGCTCGCTGTACCGCCCCGACGGACGCCAGCTCTAGCGCCAGATAGCGCTGTGATGCAGTGGAACAGCCCGCTGGCAACCGCTGGAGGCGCCACGTGACACGTCTCATGCCCTGGTCAAGCGTCCTTTGATTGCGGAACACTACCCTTTCCAGGGCCATCCGACAGTATCTCGCCTTTGGGTGCTCGAAGAACTAGGCTCTACTGTCTCCCTTGAACGACCCTCTGTCTATTTCCAAGTGTAGTTGTATCTCCTCCAAGACTCCCTGACGATCACGACCCTTCCGAACACGCCCGCATCGACTCTGGCAGCCCGTCATTTGATGCCAAGGGACCCTTGACGGACAGCGTCCAGACCAGCGGCTCCTCCCTTGGCCACCTCCCATGCGACAACAGACTTCGTGAGAACACCGACTCAGGAGGTGACTGCACCTCTGTTATCCTCGACTCAATACCGACCCTACATCCTCCTGCGCCGCCCGAACCGTGGTGCTCGTACGCCCATGATAGCGCAGCACAAGCCTTGAGTATCGCCTTGACAGCCAAGCCAGGAAACCGCGGAGGCTATCGAGGGTGTCTAGGCCTCCGTTGAGGCCCCCCCAGCCGTCGATGATGGTACGTCTCATCATCCCCAGTCGCCAGTCTCGTCGTGCCGTGAAAACTCTTGACTCTGGCCCTCGACACCTCTCATCTCAACTGGGATCTTGTCATGGCCCTTTCGTCGCTCGTCCCCATCATCACATGGTTTTGTCATCGCCACCCTTGCTGATCCCAAGTCTACAGACCTCATCTCGACCCCGCGGCGATGTTGGCGACAGCTTTGCCCGTAGACGCGGTCATCTCTCTATTTCTGACCCAAGCCATCACGTCACCGAGGCTATCGGCACCCTTTACGGCGATGAAGACGACTCAGGATCCGAAGGTGGTCGGCCACTGAGCGACGGCCGACCGCTGAGTTTCGTCGGAGGTCCATCGCCCTACCAAGAACAGCTTCCACGGCCTCCCCTAGAGGAGCAGCTTTTGTCTGTTGACGCCCGAAGGGGACTCCTGCGCCCCGAAGCCGGTGCACCCGTTCTCGACACTACGTCCATTAACGGCGGCTCAGGCAAAAAACCTCAACCGCTTTCGCCGACCCAACGAAGCAACTCGTTTGAACAATCACCTAAATCGCCCCTCTCCCCAACTCTGTCGCTTCGTGATGTCCAGGCCGACTCTCAGTTTTCCTTAACCAACATCGACAACCCGAATGACATTGCCCAGGAACTGAGCAACCTGCAAGCCCTGAGACGGTTATCCATGGACGTTGGAAACAACAAGGATCCTGATTTGCCGCCCATGTCCTTGATGGCTATGCCAGCGATCGCTCCGACCGGAGATGATGACGAAAATGACCCTTCGAGACTGCTCTGGGTTCCAGCAAGAGTGCACCCTGAGCTCGCACCGACCGAATTCAAGTCATTCCTCGAGAACCGAGTCCACTCGATACGACGAAGATCCGGTGATTCCTTCCTTTCCGCCGATAGCGATCCGAGCCAGACCGATTCGACATCTGGGGGGTTGAGGCGGAAAAAGTCGATGCTATCACGTCAGATCGATAACTCTGGAGGGTACGTCGACGGCGCTGATCGGCTGGAGAGGAAACGTTCCCGCGGCCACAGCCATGAGTTCAGCCTAGAGGAGCTCGTCAAGGATCCTACGAAGGCTGTACAGAAGTTTGCACAAGAGTCTCAAGTTCCACCAACAGGCCCCGAGAGTAACGCAGATGACATGCCGATATTGCCCTCGGTCCCGGGAATGGGCCTTCGCAGATCGACTCGTACACAATACCGCAAGGGTGGAAGTTTACGCTCAGGTGGCCCCTTCGCCAGGCGTGCTGGACACCGGCAGCAGCCTAGTCAATCCACCGAATCGCTCTCGTCCACCTTGGATGCCCCCAAGGGCCTTGGACTTACACGAGTTCAGTCAGAGCCCCTATCAGACAACCATTCGCGTCCAAATCGCTCAATCAAGCGAACACACAAGTTCTCACAAGAGTCACTGGGGGATTATGATCCGCATGAAGGGGCCACACAAGACACAGAGGATAAGGCTGCAGTAACAGCTGGCGAGACGTTTCAAGATCAGCTCCCTGTCCGGTCATCGTCGACTATGCCTGCTATTGAAACATCAAACCATGATGAGGCTTCGGACCAAGCCTCGAGGCCTTTCCCCAAGCGATCATCGTCTCAGAAAACGGGGTCTCAAGCTGTTTCTCAAGGGGCCTCTGAACCAGAAGCACCTGTGGAGGAGTCCCCTCGCTCAAGCCGACGGTCTGTGAGTCGGCAGACCGTGCCGCAGTCGTCACAACCGCAATATACCTCTCGGTCTTCATACCCTCAAGGCCAGTCCTTGAGCGATAACTTGGCAGCAAATCCTGCACCTCTCCCTGGCGGTGGCGCGACCCGGACAGATAGCCTTACATTTATTCCCACATTACCCCAAGAGGAAAGGAAACCAGAAAAGAAGTCAAAGAAGGACCGAGATGATGATTCTAGCTCCACTAAGTCCTCCGGAAGCGCCTGGAAATGGTTCAAGAGCGGAACCGATGACAAGGACAAGAAGAAGGAGGAAAGCAGAAAGTCCAAGACCAAGTCAGTTGGTGACAAGGGTCAAGACAACGCGCGACTGGACGTGATCCAGACTTCTATCGACAAGAATTCGTCAAAAGGCCGCGAGAGCCTGGTTCTTGATCGCGACAACGTTGAGAGCAAGCTGCAGGAGGAACGCAAGAAGGAAAGCCATCGCAAGAGCGACTCAAAGAGGGATAAAGACGGCATCTTCGCCTCCTTCTTTGGCGGAAGCAAGAAGAAGGAAGAGAAAGAGAAAGAGAAGAACGCCAAGAAGAGCCAACATCTCAAGGTCCCCGAGGAGCCGGTATACAAGCCATTGGTCCCTGATATGGACTACCATTGGACTCGATTCCCTCTCCTCGAGGAGAGGGCGATCTACCGAATGGCCCATATCAAGTTGGCCAACCCCCGACGGTCACTCCTCAGCCAAGTGCTGCTGAGTAACTTTATGTATAGTTATTTGGCTATCGTACAAGCCATGCATCCTCAAATGAACGTGCCGGTTTCGCCTCAACAGAAGCGGCTGGAAGAGGAAGCTCGGCGGAAACAGCAGGAAGAGGAGTACATGGCCCAGCAGAGGATGCAGGAGGAGCAAGATTCCCAGGATTCCATCGACCAGTACAACTTCGATTATCACCGGGTAAGTACTTGACACCTCGACCTTTCTCCGGCATCACTAACTCTTTCTAGGCGGCCGTGCAATATGCCGAGTCTGGTAACGAAGAGGTGGATTATGTCGACGATGCTCAGATCTACGAAGATGAGCACGGCAATGACCATCATGATGACTACGACTACGATGGATCCGATGGTTATGGCCAGGGGGCCAAGGAGTACTACCAGTACCATGACACAGGGGACGATCGTCGGCATGACAGGCGGGAGGACATGTGGTGACGGCCGGGGTAGTCGGGCACGACTTTGGCAGCAGACTCCATCCTTTATATATGTCATTTTCTTTTTCGTTGTTTTGACCATCACTGGCTACTGAGGCAAGTGCCTGGTGGCAGTGTGTAGCGTTTTCCGTCCCTTACTTTAGCATATGATGGAGTTTTTGGGAGATGAGCGCACGAGGGCGTCACAGGCTTGCAAAGGTGCATTCACAATTCTGTCTTTTGGGATGGGAGTTGGTGATGAGGCTGGCGCGGACTGCACAATCATGGATGAGCCATCTCGTGTTCCTTCTCTGATTTTTTTTTGGGTTCTCGCTCGGAATTGCGTCTGCAACAACTGTCTTTTGGTTGGGATTTACTTGATCGCTGGAGCAAAGGGATAAGCGTATATATTTTGCGAGGAAGCGATGTCATGGCTCAGGTTCACGAAGGGGGGAGACTCATCTCGGCCGGGGAGGCCACTGCTTGAGGTGTGGAGGACGTTGGAGCGGCCACGAGTCGCGTGGCTGACTGGTTCATAGAGCAGTGTGCTTGATGATGGGCAGGCTGCAATAGCGGATGAGGAACGAAGCTGTAGGATATGAAATAATAGAGATAAAATGGCAGGGTCGAATCCTTTGAGACAGCGAGTCCCGATAGACTTAATACGAAGCTTTATTGCAGATAGCCTTTGGTCTACAAGCCATGGCAAGGTGAACAGACGCCCGACTACATACCTGTCTACCTATTCTATTTAATTAGCCATGCTTGTCAGTCCATGTCAATCCCTCTGCAGGATGCATCCTCAGCCTCAGCCTCTGGATATGGGGCGACTCGACAGTGCAGCTGGCACATACGACCACAGGCGCCAGAGTATACGGGATCCCGTCCGCTCTCCCATAGTCAAGCTGGCGACCGCTGGAGTAGTAGTCGGGTCGGTGACGACCGGCGAATGCCCGGTGTTGTATGTTTCTTTTTCCTTTTTTGCCATTCGACATGTCCTCCTGGTCCTGGAGCCCCGTTCCGTCTAGAAGCGGTCTGAATGAGCTGGTTGGTGGTGGTGCTGCAGCGAATACGAGGCTGAAGCCACTTGCAGGACGACGATTTCGTCATGGCTGTCGTCAGCTTCCCACCGGTTTTCCCTTGGGGCTGTTGACGTCGTTGAGAGAAAGGGTAAAATCGCTTTCCACATGCAGCAATGCGAGGAATGCTCTGTTGTGATAGTTGCAAAGTTTTGGCTTGTCAGCCAAGTCTAACGAGCGGTATGGCTCTGCCCAGAGCTAAACCCGTTTAAAAGTAAATGATTGAACATGATGGCGGCATGTTGTCCCTGTTTTGTTTGTTGTGTCTGCGCTTCTTGATGCGCCCTCTCGTTTCTCTCATCAATCTCATTCCTTAGGATTCCCCCAGCTTCGTGTCCCGGTAGTAGAGTTAGGTTTTCTCTCCCTCACACATGCATGTGGCCGTGAACTCAGAATACAATGGCCCGTGATAACAAGGCCGCCACAATTCTCACGACACCCTCACTTTCAAGCTGGTTCTGCTGCCGATCCTGACGTCTTGTCTTTGCTGCGCATCTTGAGCCCACTCAGGATGCGACCAAACGACTTTCTCCTCTCTGCCCGCGGGTTGTGCTCGGTGACGAGTGTGTCGACACGATCCAGCGCATCGATAAAGATGTGAAACTCTGCGTCGTCTTCGTAGCTCAGGTGCTCGTCCCGGAGAGCCAGGTATTCTGTTTCCAGGTCGCGGAGTGAGGTCTCGCTGGATGCTGTTGACGAGCATCGTCTCGTCTTGATGGGACTGCTGCTGGCGCTGTCCGACATGGTTGTGGTTGTGGGGGAAAAAAAAAGTAGATTAAAGGTGATAAAGAAGAGAAGTCTCCGAGTTGAAAAGTAGAATCGAGTTATCGGGGGTCCACCCGAGGCGAAAGGAGATGTTGGGTGGTTCCTGAATGAAAAGAAGATGAGGAAAGATGGGATGGTGGGCAAGGGTGGATATATATGTATGTATATACTCCGTACCGTACCATTTAAGCTCGGGACTCGCAGGGAGGGGTAGCGCGATATGAATCCATCGGAAGAATCGTCTAGTATAATATGATGAAAGCTGACATGTTGTGCTACTCGGCGTGTGCAATTGCGAATACTGCATCATGATTGTCAGCATCGCCTCCCGAGGTAGTACCAATCATGGCCTTGCCCGCACCCAGGTGCGTGGCGGAATCCTCGGCCCATTTGCGCTACTTGCACATTCCTCTAGCCTGCTTTGTTAGCGAGCACCAAAGAAGGCATATCTTGTCCCCGGTCGTTTAATACCGGACCCTGCCCGCCAAGTAAGCTCTTGTCGAGGGTCGGTGGACACTCGGAGGACCGTGAAAAGAAAGAGTGGTCTGATGCAAATCCAGGTAATATTTCTAACAAGTGACATCTTATACAGCTTGGGATAAATACCCCGTTTTATTTCTTCGGCTCCTCCTTCTTCTCCTCCGGCTTGGGCGTCGGCAGCTTGAATGACTCGGGTGTGAGGTTCTGTCCGGCTCCGACAGGCTCCCAGGCGCTGGATCCACCCTCAAAGTTGCGGAAGGCTTGGGTAAGCTCAAGGGGCTCGGTCACGATACGCTTCTTCTCCTCGTCGTATCGGATCTCGGTGTAACCGGTCAACGGGAAGTCCTTGCGCAGAGGGTGACCCTCAAAGCCGTAGTCGGTCATGATTCGTCGGAGATCGGGATGGCCGGCAAAGAAGACTCCGTACAGATCGTAGACCTCTCGCTCATACCAGTTGGCACCGTCAAAGAGACCGGTGATGCTGGGCACTGGGGAAGCCTCGTCGGCGTAGGTCTTGACACGGATGCGGGAGTTGTGGCGGACCGAGAGAAGGTTGTAGACAATCTCGAATCGGTTCTCGCGCGTGGGGTAGTCGGCGGCAGTGACGGTGCTGACCTGGGTGAACTCGGCAGCGGTGTTGTCTAGTGCGTTTTAGCAGGTGCTCGATGATCAATTGATGGGTTACCAACACTTCAGGAAGCTGAAGACGGGGTAGACACCCGAGGGCGAGATGTAGATGGTGAGCTCGTCTTTCCAGACGGAGAACTGCTGGATGTACTTGGGCAGGCAGCCCATCAGCCAGGCACCGTAGCGGTGCATGTTGTCAGCCTTGCTCTGGTACTTGTCGGCAGGGTTGACGATGGGCGCCTTGAGGGTGCCGATGTGGTCTCGGGGGGCCATTCGCATGTTGGGGGACTCCTTCGGCATTGCGACATATTGACGAGCCGAGCTGGACAAGCAGCGGATTGCTTGGTCGTTGAAGGCCTGGACGGAAGGCTTCGCGGGCCGCAGAGCTGAGGCCAGGGCCCTGCTTCGAGAGATCGTGGTCGCCATGGCCGGTGATGTGACGGTTCGAGGCCAATTGACGATGGGACAGGTCCTCGAGACGAAATGCCTTGTGGTGTTGGTAATGATGCTGCAAGTATTGGCTCGAGAATCCTAGCGGCTGAGCCTTGACGTGAATTTTCCGGCGTTCTGCCGGACATATACGGGTACCTTAATTCCATGCATAGTTGCCCGGTGACTGAAGGTAGCCGGCTATTGCACGTCCCCAAACTCTCGGGCTCCCCGACATAGATCCCTTCACGTGATTTTTCATCGTCACTAGGCCAAGATTGGCTTAGATCACTTTTGGATCTTTCTCTTCCCGCAGCCTCGATGCATACCGAACATCGTTCCTCTCCTCGTCCTCACAATTCTAGCATCGTATTTTGAATCTCCCCACATCAACCTTTCACTCCTAATCCCAGACTGTCACCATGGCGCCCCAAGATTCTTTCATAGAAGAGGAGGAGGATACCTGGTGAGTTTCAACGCGTGCACCGGGCGCGCTTGACTGCTGGCACTGCTGGCACTGCGCCCTCGGGCAATGTTGGGTACCTGAGCTGACACCCTTGATAGCCCTCTTTGTATCGAGGAGTTTGATCTCTCGGATCGGAATTTTCGACCATGTCCTTGCGGCTACCAGGTGCGATCGAGTCCTCCCCGTCATCTATCGTCCCTCGTCAAGTGGCCACCTCATGGCTAACCTTATTCGCAGGTCTGCCAGTTCTGCTTTAATAACATCAAGAATAATATGAACGGGCTATGTCCTGCATGTCGGCGACCCTATGACGAGAAGACCATACAGTGGAAAGTCGTCACTCAGGAGGAGTATGTTGCCGCCCGCCGCCCGGGCCTCGCCACGCTGACGAGTGATTACAGAGTCGCCGAGTTCCGTGCCAACATACAAAAGAACCAAAAGAAGCGAGCACAAGAACAACGACAGAAGGAAGTGCAGAAACGCGAGGCCGAGAAGGAGAACCGTAAGAATCTCATCGGAGTGCGCGTCGTGCAGAAGAACTTGGTCTATATCACAGGCCTCGCCCCCACCGTGCGCGAAGACGAACTGCTCAAGACGTTGCGAAAGCCCGAATTCTTCGGCCAGTACGGCAACATCCAGAAGATTTCGATTAGTAACCGGAAGAGTTCGGATGGCCAACACCAGTCGCTCGGCATTTACGTGACGTTCGAGCGCCCCGAAGAGGCGACACGTTGCATCCAGGCCGTCCACGGTTCTCAGAACGGTGACCGAATTCTCAAGGCCCAGCATGGCACAACCAAATACTGCTCTGCTTGGCTCAAGAACGAGAAATGCGGCAACCCTGGATGCATGTTCTTGCACGAGCAAGGTGACGAGGAGGATAGCTATTCGAGACAAGACCTGTCGTCGATGAACAGCATCCACACTCAGCGACCTTTACCTGGCGGTGGGTCCTCACGATCTGCTTCTCGACAGCAGGCCCCTCAACCCACGCCGCCGCCTGTCGTATCCCATCCCATGACCCGCTCTGTTAGTAAGGAAGGGTCGGAGAATGGCGTCGACGGATCGGCACTCCCATCATCTGCCAACTGGGCACGGAATCCTCAGCGAAGCCGTAGGGGTAGTCACGCTACTAGTGGTGCTGCGTCTAGCCCTGCTATTTCTATGTCATTGCCTGTCACCGCAGAGGCTGTTCCGGAGGAAGCGGTGGAGGATACCCAGGAGCCCGAAGCTGGCCCGTCAACAGCCAACAAGCCGAAGGAGCCTGAGCCTACGCCTGAGCCAACCAAAGAACCCAAGGGACTCCCCGAGAGCTCTCTCAAGGCTCTTTTAAAGGCGCTACAGGGCTGCTCTCTTCCTCGTCTTGTTGACCCCGATTCAGACGATCTCGGCCCACCCTTGTTCGACATCCGCGGTGGTGAAAAGCGCAAGGCCATGCGCGAGGAGGAGGACTCCCGTTTGAGCGGAGAGCAGGAGGAGGCTACCGAGGTTCGCGAGCCTTCGGAGGGAGAACCGGAGACGGGTGGAAGCTTGGCCCTTGGAGGTGAACCGGAGGATCGCGACACAACTGCTGACAGCCGAGGCTTTGATCGTCGACCCAGCACTCAGCCTCCCATCCAACGAAGTACTACCGATGGTATATTTGGACCTGCCTTGACTGGACCCAATTTTAACCAAAGTTCAGGCAACCCAGGTTCGCGGTCCATGACACCTCAACAACTCTTTCTCCGATCCCAGAGTGGGTTCAACGATGTCCCTCCTGGCATTTCGAACCAAGGACAAGGCAGCACCTTCCAGGGACAAGGTCACAACCGTCAATCTTCCCGGTTCAGCTTTGCCAACGACAATGCGAGCTCTGCTACCAATGTCAAGCTTGCTGCCAACCCGCGCATCATGGCTCAGCAGTCGTCCATGATGCCCAACTCATTCCAGTCCCAGGGCAACAACCAGTTCTACGGCACCTCGATGCCAGGACCGCCCCCTGGCCTCAAGTCAACTGGCACTCCTCCAAGCATGTTTGGCCAGTTCGGTGGTGGATTTGGAGGTGCACCCAAGGACAACTCGACTGAGCTTCTTCAAAGTTTGATTAACCGCAGGGGGGCAGGCAATAACCAGGCCCATGATGCGGGAAAGCGTGAGTACCTGATCTCTTCTTTTTCAAACCAGTACCCACCATCCTCTACCTCCACCCCAGCTCCTGCTTCCGGCCATCCGGCGTCGCTCTACGGTAACCAGCCTGGAGCATTCCAAGACATGGGTTCCAAGCAGAAGAAGAAGGGGAAGAAGCACAGACATGCTAACACTTCCTCCTCTGGGGGGAGTGGTTTAGTAGATCTTGCAGACCCGAGTATCCTGCAGGCGCGAATGCAGCACCAGTCTCAGGGCAACGCCGGAGTCGGACAGGGCTTGTTTGGTGGTCAGAGTCAAGGTGGGTACAACATGATGTATAACGCCGGCTTCACAAGGTGGTAATGTTATTGTTTGCTTTTTGGAGCCATCACGATTCAGGGAGGATGGGTGTAGGGCCACGTCTTATTCTTTCTGGTCCTTTTTCTTCATGTACAAGGGGAGGCGTTCTTGGGCATTTCAGGGATGAGGCCAAAAGGTTGCCTTTCATCTTCCTCGGGGGGGACACAAGTCAGTCACAAGCGCATTTTGATTCAGCAGGCATTTTGCGAGATCAACGCTGCGCAGAAGGCCAGCTTTGCATCAGGCGTCATCTTCGTTCTTTGGGGGAAAAGGAGGTCACATCGAGAGCACCCCCATCGGGTCTCTACCCTCCGAGTTTTTCAGCAGGTCCATCACCGACCGCGCGCGCATGGGGGTTCAGGTCAGGCAAGCCATCATCGTCTTCCACAAGCCCTTATGTATGTTAACAATGTCGAATCCGCCCGCCTAGGTTTGGCGGCTACCTTTGGTCAGAAATAGCATATACCCTCTATTCTCTCCAAGCTGCCCTTTATACTCGTTGTCCCCCCGTGGAAGACGATGGTGGATGCCGTAGCATGAATCTTGCTCCCTAATATCTTGTACATAAGAAGCTGTGGTGTCGTAGTCTTGGTGTCTTGTTTTCTTGGTTCATCTCGAGCGATTAGTTGGGCGTCATGCTAACAGTCGTTTGAACAGATGACGAGCTACCCTCTCTCGACGAGGCCAGGAACTCGGTTGATGCGCTGGTCGCAGATGATCCCATCACGGATTTGGATGGACGCCGTTCAGTACCCCCAGGCTTAGCCCTTCCGCCAGGTCTACCTACAAGCATCTCCAGGCCCCCGTCCACCCCTGGCTCCTCGAGACTTCACCATGTTGTCCCTGCGCTGCCTAGGGTCCCACCTCCAGGATTCCCACAGGGTGCTCTGACTCCGGAACACTCGCCACGAAAGCCAGTCACGCCGATTTCTGAAGCCAAGAAGAACCTTAAGTCTCTTGCGGCCGAGAGTGGCTTGTCAAAGGAGATCACGGCACAGTCGCAAACTAAGCAGATAAAGGGAACCGCCTTGCAAGACGAGGACTTTCCGGCTTTGGATGCACCGAAGAATAAGGATCGGCCTAGCACACCGACACCAAAGGCAACCCCCAAGGCTAAGAGACAAGCCGAGAAGATTGTCGACAAGCTGCTGGCAAAGGCCGGGCCCGCTCTGGAGGCCAAGAGTCAGGATGTGAAGCCGGTGCAAATCGCCAAAACGGTCGAGAAGAAGCCTGTTTCGGTTGATACTCGGGCCGTAGGAGCTTCGCCCTCCAAGGCTGGAGAGTCATCGGCAACAACTGAGAAGTCGACGACAGAACTCTCTGCTGCTTTCCCACCTCTCCCTACCCCTTCCGCCGCTGGTATTTCATCCCCTATTGCTCGCACTGCACCCAAGACGTTGCGTGTCGTTCCTACGCAAAGAGTAGAGGCGCCCCCGCCAGCTTCACCCGCCTTGACGATGGCCTCGATCGCAATGTCGGCGACATCTAGAGTCATCTCGGCTTCTTACAGACCCGATACGCCGGCCAGCGAGATGGTTAGTGACACCGCCTCGGTGATTTCGACTTCTGTGACCCATTCACGCGCAAGCTCTCCACCTCCAAGCAGGATTGGATCTGCGGCGGTGAGAACGACGACCAAGAGCCAGCAACGGAAGCAGCGCAAGGATGCCTTGAAGCAGGAGACCAAGCTTATTGCTGAAGCCCCGAAGGAGCCGGAGGAGCATGCACCGGTCATTGGGCGAAAGAAGAAGCAGAAGAAGGAGAAGCCTGCCAAGGCACCCCAGCCTCTTCCTGCGACACCTATCCAGGAGCCAGTCGAGGCTGAGCCCACTCCTGTAGAGCCTGCTGCGCCAGAACAACCCAAGGAGAAGGAGACGGAAGAGAAACCCGTCAAGAGCAAGGCTGCCCAGAAGAAGGCTGCCAAGGGCAAAGGCAAGGCCAAGGAGGTTGAGCCAGAGGTGGCTCCTACACCTCAATCGCCTCCCCAAGAGCCTGCTGCGATCGAGCCTGAGACCCCTGAATTGCCAGAGAAGCCACAGCCAGGACCTTCTTCTGTGTTTACCGAGATCAAGAACGCCCTGTGGTCCTCCAGCATCGATAAGTTGCACCTAGTCAAGCCTATGTCAGGCAGCTCATCCCGCACTGACCCCAACTCTGCCAACAGCAACGCCAACAAGGCCGGCCATTGCAAGGACTGCTCTTGCAAGTGCGGTGAGATTCAGGATGAGGACTTGGCAGCTCTGCGTGCTGGAAAGCCTGTCCGCAAGCAGTTCCACGTGGACGGCAGCCGGATGCTCATCACCCCCAACGGAGACTGCATTCGTGGTCTTACTCCTGAAGAGGAGGATGCTTTCCTTGAGCTCCAGGCTGCCATCGCGGCTACAGCAGAGAACCCAGGAGCCTTCATCGCTCCTCGACATCAGCCAGGAAGCGGCGCCTTTTCTCTGATCAAGGGCCGAGCCGTTCCCAACGGTCGACCCAACATTTTCCCTGCCACGGCTCAACCTCAGTCGCAGGATCCTATTGGGAAGCTTCAACGCGAGGATGCGCTCAGCTACATCAACCAGTATGTCCTCCCTCGCCTCAACCTGGGGGCCACCAACATGGGATTCCCTAAGGGGGCATCTCCTACCAAGGACGCGGCTGCTGCGAGCCTCAACTCGCTGGCGCCCTACTTCTACGGACCTGATGCTGCCGCTGGAGTTGGCATCTACACGCCACCTGACGGAGCCCGAGCGATGCAGGACTTTAGCTCAGCCGGCATGTCGAGCGAGGAGCGTGGCAAGAACTTTGGCATGGGTGTTGGCGGCATGCCCCTTATGAGCGTTGAGGACGCTGAGGGCGCCCTTGCGGCTGCTCGTCGCGAGACGGAGAAGCTGGAGAAGGGGTTGAACCAGGTCATCCGACGCAACAGACGGTTGCTCCTTGGAAATGGCAACTAAGCAGCAGCTATGAGTAGTGAACTTTTGGAGCATGATATTACGAGCTGAGGATGGGTGATACTCTTTGTCGTCGTTGTACGAAGCCTATGGAACAAGTTGGGATGGACACTCGCGGCTGCGATCTGTTGTCAGTTATGCTGTACGAATATCCATGTATGAATACGGAACAGCAACAGAAGGGTTAGTTAGACCTGTTGCTTGGAGGCCTAGAGTTATGAGGAATGAATACGACACCATGTATGCTTGAGGCTCTGACCTTGAAGTTTTACACTATCAATATTAACTTACAAACTTATATCTCGTGTGAACCTGCCCAAACATACACCGGCTATATGCAAACATGTACAATATTGATAAATCAACGCCGTGTCCCTTATGTAACCATCAAAGTCAACCCGCGATCCAAGCCACCTGGCTATCAATGCGCCTTTTCATTTCCCTCGTGGTTGTGCCCGTCATGATGCGAACCATTGACTGGATGATGATGACCAGCTCCCAAAGCTCTGGTTTCGGCCCTCAGATGCCGTCTCCCCTCTGCTGACAAGGACTCGCGCAGCCTGTCCATGAGCCTCTCGAGAATCCACTCCGTCTCCTCTTGACTTCCCATGAGGGGGCTGCGGTTGCCCACCCAGGACCAGGCCATGGCCTCTTCCGACTCTGGGCTTTCCTCGTCGTTTCTATCCGGTGAGCCGTAACCACCTCGCTGTGGACTCCTACCGCGACCGTGGTGGTGGTGGTGATGGTGATGGTGGTGCCTGTGACCGGTCTTTGGCTGTGCTTTGCGGTGCGTCTCGGCGTTGCCTTCGTCTTCGCCCATGAGCTTGAGGTACCACGCCCACTGCTCGAAGCTGTAGTTGTGAGGCTTGTGGTCTTTTAGATGGCTAGTGAGGACCTGGATCTCGGAGATGAGGAGGAAGTGGAAGTTTGTGCCGGTGGGAAGCTCCTCCTGGGCGTCCCGTAGACGGGAGAGGGACCGACGGACCTGGGAGGTAAAGGTCGAGTTGTTGCGGTGGTGGCCTATTCGTCGGGGAGAAGAATCTCTGTCGATGTTTGAGTGGCGAGAGCGGCCGCGTGGGTCTTGTCCATGATTGCCTTCTTCGGCTTTGATTATGGTGTCGGTTATGTGTTGGGTCGTATTACTTTGAGTTGACTGGTGTTTCTTGAGCTCCTGAGGCGCTGGAGGATTCCGGTGACTTGGGAACACCCTTCCAAACGTGGCCTTGTGAATGATGTACTTGAGATCTCCAGAGAAATTCCCCTCGCCGGGGAGGATGGTGACGTTTCCGAGCCGCAGCGTGCTATCACGGATGAGCTTGACGACGGTGTCCCCGGCGTTTGAGATGAGGACCGTCATGGTCGGCAGCGCAAGGAGTGACCAAAAGACAAAGAACGACTTGCCCGCGTTGGACTTGGGGGTCACGTCGCCGTAGCCGATGGTGGTGAGGGAGACGAAGCAAAAGTAGAAGCCGTCAAAGTACACCCAGCCCTGGTATGGCTTCTCACACTTGACAAAGATAAAGGCGCCCAGGAGCCACAGGATGAGCCACGAGCCCGTGGAAATGGCCATGGCCATCCAGCGGCGGCGGGACGACGTCTGGGCCTGGATCTTGCGCATGAGGTCGAACTCGACCTTGCGGCGCTCGTACTCTGTCGCCGGTAGCTTGCTGGAGAACTCGGAGTCGGCGCGGTGCGGTTCCCGGATGGGCTCGAGGATGTCGTCGTCGCCCTTCTTGGTCATGCTGCGGACCATTCTCCGACGCTTCTTCTCTTCCATCCGGGCATCGACTTGACGCTTTCCGCGTTCGAGGACGAGGCTTCGGATAGATCCAATGACCAGACCGAGGCTGATGACGCCGACAAGGGCGTAGGGCATCATGAGGGCACGGCCCAGGGTTGTCTTTGCAGTGTAGTCACCAAAGCCGACGGTGAACAGGGTCACGTCGGCCCAGTAGACGGCGTCCAGATAGTTCCAGTCTTCAATGTTGGAAAACACCAAGGCGCCGAGGAGCAGGTACATGAGGAACATGATGGTTTGGAGCATGAGGGTGCGCTGGCTGGGCGTCAGGTTAAAGTCCTTGCCGTAGTGGCCGGTCCAGGCGCCGTAAAAGGTCACCACCATGAGCGAGGCGTCGACAAAGTACAGGATGGCAGCCCACATGCCGTAGTAAAAGGCCTGCGACCAGATGAGCTCGTCCTTGTTGAACTTGATGCCGTCGGTGAGTGGCCCCGCGGCAGTCGCGAGGAGCGAGATGAGGAGGATGGCCGAGATGTACCAGCCGATGATGGTGACGGGCTGGGCGATGGTGAAGCGGACGCGCCTGGCCATGTTGAGGAGGAGGAACATGTTTGAGATGATGGCCATGAGGAGCTGGATGGCGTTGATGATGGTCAACCATGGGGGGTCAGTGACGAAGACGGCATCGTCGACGTCCTCGCCGGGCGTGAGTTGCTGTCTCCATGGCCGAACGAGGGCGCAGATACTGAAGGCCGAGGCGACGGGGCCAAGGGTGCCAGCGATCATGGGGAATGCCGACGAGGCAAACCACCAGCGGCTGGTGATATTAGCATAGAACAAGTGTAGCTGCGAGTTGATGGGCTCACTCACCTTGGAGCTAGATGGGCATCGTCATTTTCCATCCGCGTCTCATACGCGACAGACTCTTCAATAACCTCGGTCTCATCTTGGATGGTTTCTCCCAAGTTGCCGTCGTCCATGAGGCCTGTTTTTTGAGGGAGGCTGCTCAGCCTATATGATGCAGCTGGTCTCGGTCAGATCGGGCAGACATAGATCTCGGATGTGATAAATGAGATGCGAGCACACAGATGATGCAAAAGATTCTCGTGTACTTGAAAGAGTTGCAATTGGGATCTTGAAATGGTCTTGGCGATGGATCAGGGTCAAGGGTCCAAGGAATGAACGGTTGGGAAATCTTGGCATGGGGGAAACATGCGGACGATGACGTCTTTTTCTGTCTTTCAAAGCGGGTTTCACGGGAGAGGGTTGTCTCATGATTAGACGGTTGCTAGCTTCACCTTTTCGCGGCTTTTCCGAATTGAATTAGCTGGGCTCTCTCTCGAGGTTAGGTAGTCATTGTTTACCAAGACTTGCAAAGGCTGACCAAGGGATTCGTAAAAGGGGAGAGCGGTAACGGCGGATGAGAGGGAAAAGGCGGCAATCTCGAGTTTACCATGAACTCTTCAGCCGGTACTTGAGAGATACTCTGATCCCAGACACTGAAATTATTGAATTAGCGGATGGAATTCAAGCTTTTTGGCACTGACGCCCCCCTGCTGCTGACCCTAGAGCTTTGTCGATCGAGATAGGGTGATTATGGGTACTTCCAAGAAACTTGGCTGCCCCATCTTTTCTGTTGTCCAATGAAATTAATTCTCCCCACTCACCTCAAGTTTGTTCCTACATCGGCTCCACGCCCTATTATTCTGTTCCTCTGTCACGATCAAAGCAAGGCGGCTGTACGGCTGATTGCTTCCTTTAACCTTATCGAATCTTTTTCTATGAATACTCTCTTGCAAATCTGACCTTGAGGGACCTTGGAGAGGTTACTGAGTCAACCTCATGCGTGACTGTTCTCTCAGCCATTTCCCACCTTGAGCGTGTAAGTCGCGTCCTTGATGCTTCACTGAGTCGCCTTTCCGCCTGGCTAATGCCCTTCCATATAGAAACTCTAAAGCTCGCACTAGAGACGCGTTTTCGTGCCGCCAGTGCCTCGGGTATGCGGTTGCAGTATGCCAGCATGCCTTCTCCACGTCTTCCGTGCTACCCGTAGCCGCCTCATCAATTCTCGTGCTGGGCCGTCACGGAGGCTGTTTAGCTCCCAGAGTCATGAGCGGGTCAGTGTCAGATGCCGCTCAGCGGGCCATGTCAACATAGAGTGAGAGACCTCCCTGAACTGTGTGAATGACAGAACCGACTGATCCACGATAGCCTCTTCAATGTTGCTGAGCATCACCCACAATCTCCCCTCTTCATTCATCTTCCCCCGTTTCCTACCAGCAATGAACAACACACCTCATTACCCAAATTTCTCCAGGGGAAACCTGTTGCTAGCATCAACTACCGTTGGAACTCGTTTGATCCCGGATTGACCGAGTTGCCTTCAATAGAGGGCCTCTGGCCGACACCAGTTCACGACACTGCGTTTGCCTACTCATGGCTCGTGGAGAACCTTGCACCCCAAGGCATTCAGCGGCGCGACATCTACGTCTACGGATCCCATCTGGGTGCGAGCCTGGCATCCTCGCTCGCCCTGACAGAGTCGCGGCCGCACAAACCTTTCGGGGTTCGAGGCTTCGTGTCGTACAACGGCATCTACAACTGGACCATGTTCCTCCCCGACCACCCGGTGAACCGGACCACCTGGCGATCCAAGGGCACGGGGTTCATCTACAAGCCGGAGGGGAGCGCATACATGCACTACCTCCAGGAGCATCTGCCCGTCTTCTTCCAGTCGCCCAGCGACCTGTTCGATCCCTTTGCCAGCCCGAGCCTGTTCTTCCACAACCCCGGGCTGCGGATCCCCTCGTCCTACAACATGTCGGAAGACGACGCTGCGTGGATCGAGGCCCTGACCAACCCAGATGCCGCGGCGCCAGCCGTCCCGGAAAAGGCGCCGCGCAAGTCTCGGCTGGTGTTCCCACCCCGCAAGTCGACGCTCAAAATCCCCGAGACCCTGCTGCTGTACGACTCCCCGCCTCTGCCGCCGCGGTCCAACAAGCCAGGGCGGCCCAAGGGGGCGAGGCCCTGGGGGAACTGCCTCGAGGTGCAGGCTCAGGAGCTGGCCGAGATGATGCACCGGAGCATCGAAAGGGTCGAGCTCAAGGAGAGGGGTCTATGGGATGACGAAATCGACATATGGGAGGATGAAGAGACGCGAAGAGTCAAGGTCAGGGAAGCTGGGGAGGAGAGGGGGACGTTGGAGATGGACGAGAAGGGGGAGGAGATTGTGGAGGAGTGGTTGGCGGAGAGGATACGGACGTGATCTAGAACATTTTGGCTCTTCTAGAGCGACTTGAAAACCTGATATTCACCATACGATAGCATCTGTAGCAATGGAAGTTTCCGTTGGTTGGCATTCGATGGCATGTACGTTCCGTTGTTTAGCATCGGGCGGGTAGGTTTTGTCGTGGGGGCGGCGGCATCCATCGGTGACGGCACTAAAAAAGCAGCGACAAGAAAAGCTTGGGAAAGCTTAACTGGTGGAGAAGGGTCTGATAGGCTGTGACTTGGGTGACCCTGGGGAATGAGTCTAGAACAGGCAAAGAGCACGAAAAGGAATCAGATGAGACGAGACTTGTTGCTTGGCGAAGGGGAGGAGGGGGAAGTGACGATGCTATGTATCACTGACGATATTTGATACGGGTATTGGCATTGGCACATCCTTCTCATGTCCTTCCTCCTGCACGGCATCCTCGTTGCGCGCGTCAAAGGTGGTGGTGGGCCGTTGGGAGATGCACGCTGTCGTCAGCGACGAGGGGGACGACAAGTGTTAGCGACGGTGGTATCTCTAGCCGGCAGAGCACTAACGGGTCACAAGACGGGGGGGGGGTGGNNGGGGGGGGGGGGGGGGGGGACGTCCCCCATCCCTTTGATTCACCATCTGCTGCAGTCCTGGTTTCGGTTGCTCATCCATCCCTTGATCATTTCGACCTTGACAATCATGAATGACAACAACAACAAAAACAAGGACACGTTGGCCTGCAAGATTAGGTCTTCATCTATCCCTGGGCCACTGTGAATCATGATCCTTCTCAGGGGTCCTGCTGCTATAATTGTTCTGGTCACAGAGCGTCTACCTACCTAGCAAGCTGCAGGGCAGAGTGGACCCCCCCTGGGCGTCGACCGTCTCGAACTTGGCACCACCCCTGGAAAGGCTTAATTATCAGTGGCCCAGAGCTTCCCGCCTCAGATTAGACCATCCCGCTGCGTGCTTCAGTCGAGATTGCATGTCACTGTTACTCACTTAGGGAGGGAGCCCTCTGTATTTTTATGTGCTGTACTGTACTTGTTTGCACGAGTTTCATCTCCCGCCTGCCGGGGGGTAGTACCTAGTAGGGACCCCGTAACACGACCCAGAAACGGCAAAAGCCAGGCGTCAACAGACTCGGATTCATCTCCACCCTCCCATCTCGACCTCCATCTCTTCTTCCCCTCCCCAACTTTCATCCTCTCCATCTTTCACACAGCTTCGTTCTGCTGCCAAAGTCATCGCCTGCTCTATCCATCAGGTCCGTTTCTTTGAGTTCCATCTGGTACGTACGCAAAGTGGCACAGCATTCACCTTGAGCTTGTACTCCAAAGGCTCTCTTAGTGGGTGCTGGGCAAGCTTGTCAAGCTGCTGGGAGCTGACCTAACCTCTGTATGAGAAGACCTTGGTCGGTAGCTGACGATTACCCATCTCCAGAATCTCACCTTTACATCCATCCCCGCCTCGATATCCTCCATCATGCCCGGAATCCGTGAGTTTTCCTCTTGCCATGTCTTGCGCGCACCTGGCAAGGCACTGCTAGGCCAGCTCGACTGATAATACCCCCGACAGCTCTCCACGCCCTTGACAACCTCAAGGCCAAGCTCAAGGCCGCCTTCAAGAAGAGGGGCGAGAAGGAGCCCGCCGCCGAGAATAAGCCCGCCGAGAGCAAGCCCACCGAGACCACCACTGAGCCCACCAAGACCGAGGCCGCTGCTCCCCCGGCCCCCGCCAGTACGTTTGATGATCCGAGATGCTGCCAGATACGGCTCGCGTCCCAGTTGCTTCTTTCTAACTCTTCTGCGTTACAGCTGAGCCCGCCGCCCCCGTTACTGAGCCCCCCAAGGAGGAGGCCAAGCCCGAGACCGAGACCGAGACAAAGCCAGCCCAGGCTCCTGTTGCTGCTGCTGCTGCCGACGCCGCCAAGACAGAGGAGGCCGCTCCTGGTATGTTTGCCTGCGGGACGAGACGTTTATCATCGCCATGGATGATTTACTAACATTTGTTTTTTAGCACCTGCCACTGAACCTGCTGCTCCTCAGGCTGCCCCGACTACCGAAGCCGCTCCCGTTGCCGCTCCCGTTGCCGAGCCCGCCAAGACGGAGCCCGCCCCAGTCGCTGCTCCGGCCGCTGCCCCGGCCGCTGCCCCGACTGTTGAGACTCCCGCTCCCGCTGCCGCCCCCGCTCCTGCTCCTGCTCCTACCGAGGCTGCTCCCGCAGAGGCCCCCAAGGAGGAGAAGAAGGACGCTGACCCGCCAGCTCCCGCTCCCGCTCCCGCCCCTGCTGCCACCTCTTAAATACCCCCTGATGATTGTTCTTTTTTAATGCTGCCAGATGGAGACACCTATCTTGTTTTTACCTCAACGACAGCGGCCATGCTGAATCGAATGGGCTGTACTCGTGCGCCCGACCGATGGCGGCTGCCATAGAGACGGATTACCTAGTTGCTTAGCAGCTTCGGCCTGCTTAGATGTTTCCTTTTTGTTCTAGCAGCTGGCTGGATACCCCGGAGGGAGAAGTGTCGCGACATGTTTTTTCAAATCTATACCCTGCTTTTTATATCTAATGCACAGACACTCTCCATGTTTCCCAATCCCGTTGACTCCATAATGTGCGCCTAAATAACCATGCGTCTAAACCATGTTGAAGCTCCTGTGAGCTGAGCTACTCATCCCTTGCCCATGGCGCTTTGGTCATGGTGATTTGTCCGCTTGTAGATTCTGACTTGGGTGCTCCGCCCTGATGAGGCCTTGCAAGGGAGCCTGAGCTGGGCCCCGGCGGCGGCATTCGGGAATATGGAATACCTGGGCCCGTTGGCGCTGGCATTCTCGTCGCCTGAGCCCATGGAGCAGCTGTTCCAACTCCTGATGGTGGTGCATGTGGCAATTGCGTTGGCTGATTCCGCATGTGAACGCTCTGGGTTGGGGCCGCCGCCTCTGGATCAATCTCCCATGAGAAGAGCGAGCCAAAGGGGAAGTGCTGGACAACTGGAAACTTGGACAGCACCTCGGCGTTGAACATCTTGATCATGCCCTTATTGATCTTACCCCAGCCGTCGCGGATGCCAGAAATGTCGAACAAGATGGGGCTGTGCTCCCAGAACGGTCCCTTCTTGACGTCGTTGATGAAGCCGACGGCGGAAAAGTACATGTTGACCTGGCGCTGGTCCTCTACTACGGTGGCTTTGGTGACATCGCTGGGCTTCGGGGCGCCCTTGACTGAGCCCTCGGTGGGCATGAGCTCGGTGTCGTTTATGGGCCGCGCGAGTTGCGCAGAGCCAAAGATGTAGGGCATAAAGGAGTGGTCGTCGAGGCCCCAGACGCCGTGAGAACCGGCGGGTTCGAGGGTATATGTCAAGATGAGCTTCCTTACCACCTTCAGATATCTTTTTGTGTCAGTGGGAACCAAAGTAGAGTCGGGGAGGGGCCATACGGTTCGATAACGTTGAGAACGATGTCCCGTTCTATCTCTCCCCCAGTGTTTCCATCCCTGAAGTAACCCAGCTTCCACAGGCACCCGAGAAAGGCGACGAAACTGAGTTCATGTCCTGTTCCGTAGTCTAGTCGTTGTACGCTTCCAAAGCCGCCAAGTAGGTAGCTAGAAACTTCCTCGAGCGCCTTGCCATCGCCGACCTTCAGTGTTTCGCCGAGTAGCCCTTCCCCAAGCAGTTTGCTCAAGTGTTCCTCGAGAATCGCGTACCACTTGCGAAAGCTCACATTCCCAAATCTTCGAGGGCCCGGGTCGGGAGGAGCATCGTCGATGAAGCGTTCGACCTTGGATAGTAGACTCTGGAGAGCTTGGATAGACGGCGATGTCGGCGGCTTGGAGGTGAGGGGGAATGTGCGGGGGC
>JAANQP010000276.1:0-12201 GCA_011320165.1 Fusarium protoensiforme | reverse complement strand
TAAGGAAGGGGGGGGGAGACCATACAGGGGTATGGCCAAGTAATGCATCTGCACCTCCACAGAAGGGGAATGTGCATCAGAGGGAAGGATTGTCAGAGTCGAGTCGAGTCGTTTGCTGTTGGGGGGTGCTATGCTTGATGCGCGAACCTGTGACGCGATTCTCATGTCCGCAGTTCCACATTGAGGGCAATGTCCGTATTGGATCCATATCGGTGAGTCGATCAAGAGAGATTCCCATCCCATGTGCGAACTGTGCAAGGAGGAACGAAACGAACAAACAAGCTCGTGTGTCTCACTGTCCATCCATCTAGAACAAATCCCTAGAACGATCCCTGGAACGAAATCCCCTTGAGCAAGCCCTCCCGTTCCCCCTTCCCGCCCTCTTCCCCCTGTTCCTCTCTTCCCCTCTCGCCAGAACACCACGCACTCGTCTTTCGTGCAGGTCGGGGCTCTTTCTGTCAGCCCAGCTCCTACTAGCCCTGCATGTCTCAACCACGCCTGAACTGAACCTCGCTGCGCGTTGCGTTTATGCACGGTCTTGACAGGGCCTGCAGGGCGGCCTGGCGGGCAGGCGGCCTTCCCTCACCGCATCGCTGCCGCCGACAAATAAATTGTCCAACAAAATTCCGCATCTGCCCATTTCCTGCTCCTCCCCCCCCCGTCGCGAACGGGATCAGATCGCAGATCTGCGGGTCTCGTGACGGGAACTTTGGGTGGAGCAAATAGGGCTTGATACGGCCTCGGTTGCGAAGCGTCGACGACGGGGTTTCAACTTGCATGGCGTATCGCTTGTGCAGTAAGCCAATGTCAGACGGGAGCTACTAGTTGAGGATGCGTTCTATGTGGGTTTGAGATGGCTAGTGTTTTCCCGTTGAGGGATTCATTTCCTGATGAGTAGCTGATCTGTTCAGATACATCCGACACTCGCCGAGAATAAGATAGTATCGGGATGGATATACGAGGAGATGGGGTAGTAGGAGAGCTGCATTGACGACTAGCCTGTTGGGGGTGAGAAGAACTGACAAAAAGACGCAGCTTGTATGGATTATTCTTGACATGTAAGTCTGACTAGACAGGTGGAGTAGTCGTCGGATATCAGACTCGCCATAAACTCCGCCAGTTAGAGTTGCTAGGCTACCCTTTGAGCTTTTCAACTCGAGCATAATAATGATATAGGAACTACGTAAAAGATCATCTCTAAAGTATTACAATCAAATAAACACATTGCTGTTGCTGTATCGACATATTGCCCCGAGTCTTCTACTTAACCTATAGTTGAGATGACTTAGTCTAGTTGGGGTCCTTCATAATCTTCAACGCTGTGGCTATGAGTTTTGACACTGCTAGCGAGTGTTTGGCTCGTTCCAAGATCTTTGCTCTTTTCTCGACTGGTCATTCAAAACGACGTCGGAAATCGGGTGTCGGGTGCTGGGGTTGCAATCGGAACCAGTCTCATAGGTTGTGATCCGAATAGCCGAGTTCTCATCCGTGTTTGAATGGCATGCCGACGTTCCTTCTGATGTACCCTCCCGTACATATGGTTGCCTAATTCGAATTGAATGCCATGTAGTTTCTAAGCCAGACTGGCTGTCTTGTGACTGTTTCAACACATGGCCGCCTTTCTCAACTGTTACGCTATGGTTCTAGCGCAGATCTAATCCAAGAGCACCATTGTGCTACAATATGAGACTATGAGCTTCTTAGCAGAACTTCCTCCCCTATACTTCGGATGAACTCACGAGGGACAGCATTGTTCTATGAGTTAACATGTATAATTAAGTCTGCATGCGAGTTGCGATCCTGCACTGTCAGCTCTTCACACCACCACCAATCGCCACACGGACAACCCAACATGAACTCTGGCAGAGTATCAAGCGGCATCCAGCACACCTGGACACCCCCAAAAGAGCCGAGCAACGTCCCTGACTCGACCGAATAGCCGGATCCTGAAATGGTAATAGAGTGTCAAGTAAGACGTGCCCAGCCCAGCCATTCCGGTGGATAAATGCAACTCCAAGCCACGCCGGTAGGATGCCTTCATGTAACCAAAGCCCATCCAGTGCAAGTATAAAACGTCGGATAAGGGCAAGTTAATGGCATGGGTCAGAGTATTATAGGCTGTGTGTTGGCTGACACCTCGGGCCGACCCAGGTCAGCACCAAATCCAGCGTTCGTCAGCTTGTTCCGTTTGGGGGAGCATCCAACAGACAGGTCTGAATTGAAGATGCTTATGATGATAACTGCAGGATTTACATATTGAGAGCCTTCATGTGACCCAATATTTCTTAGCCATGGAGTCCATGCTGACTCGCCAACTCATTTGAGGGTAACCCTCGTTCGCTTCCTAATAATAGCTTGGCATAGTGGCCATGTGACTCAAGATGACGGACTGTACTATTTACGATAGATTTTTACCACGTAGGAGGCCAGCTGACTGCATTATACAAGTGTTGTATTGCATGAACAGGAGCTCGATGCTCTGACCCCAACGGCACAGGGTAAGACTACCTCCTGGGGGTTGCCAATTCACATTTCGCTACAAGACAACCATTCAAAGAGCAGTGAATATCTTGGAAGTGGTGTTAAAGGGTAGAACAAGGCAGGGAGAAACACTTGAAGCTCCGAGGTCCCTCGCTTCATCGTGGACGCTCAGTTGTATGGTCTCTGGGGCAGCTTCTATAGGACTCTGGGACGATGGTCTAGGGGCGACATACACAATCCAGACATTTTGATAGGCAAGGCGAATCTATGTCGCTATTTATAAAGATAGATCTTGGCTAATGGATCTAAAACTTGAACGAACTCGTAAGTCTTGGACATAGGAGCATCAACTCGCTGGAAAAGAGACATACCAAGGGGTCAGCTATACCAACTACATCGCGGATATAAACAGAGGGAAGGAACTCCTTAAATATGGCTGCACAGTTTCTGTGTTTTCCACCCGAAATGATGCTGCAATAGTTGAGTTCCCGAAGCAAACTTCCAAACTGACGCCTTGATAGCGTCTCTTGTCCCCGACCCGAGTACATACGACCACATCTGCTAGAAAGCTCGGGATCCCGTCTGATCTCCCATCGATAACCTGGCAAGAGTTGGATTAGTAGTTAGGTCGGTGACGACTAGCGAATCCCCAATGTTGTATGTTTTTGTTGTATTTTTGCTTGTCCCTATGCGGGCGGTAAACGTTCTCACCTCGCTCATAATAGGTATGATACTGATGCACTCATCCTACTGAACATGAAGAAACGTTCCTGCGAGCGTACACAATTAATATGAGTAATTCGTCTCCCTAATAGAAACATTGACAAGATCTTCAACGTCTAAATGAAGCTGGCTTCCTCCAACAAGACATTCATTACCTGGGCGTTTCACAACTCATCCACTCTAGCTTTTACACTAGTTGTAAACTCCCGAGATTCCCTACTTGGATTCAAGGCCAGAGCTCTGTTTCCTCCCACGAGTCTCCAGTCAAGCGATAGTTCCATCTTTTGCCCTCCTCTGGGTCTGACAAGTCGACCCGGTCCACCTCCTCCGGCACAATGACAACTATACGAAAGTTCTTCCTCGCAATCTCGTCATCTAGATCTTCCACCTTTTGCCCCAAGCCGAGTCCTGGTCCTGGCTTCTCAGTCTTTGGTGTTCCTGGCGCCGGGTTCCGGAACGATCCTCGCATGGCGGGACTCATGTTGCCAAAGTGAGCCGTCACCTCCTTGGCCCAGTCCCACGAGCTAGAATCGTCACTATTTCCGCGACGCATATGCTTCTCCAAGACCTCCCTGACCTGTGCCGCTGAGGGGTCGTTGATGTCCGGGCCAAGCAGATAAGCTCGGCCGCGGAGGCGCCACTGGGTCCTGGACGGCACGGCCCAGAAGACGGCCTCTACCGGTCCGCCGCCGCCGGACTGGGCGGGAGAGGATCCATCCGGGGATAGCTCGGGGATCTTTTCCATGCGGGCATCGGTAGTGATGGTGAGGAGGTCGCTCTCGTACAGGGACGGGTTTAGCGGCGCCTTGTTCTTGGGGTTGGCCGGGAGCTCTGCCCACAGGCCCCGGAACACAACGGTGCGAGACCGAGGGGTGATGGCGGCCGACGAGTCATGGTGAAGTGTGCTGAGCATGAAGGTCGGTGAATCCAACTCGTTGACGTGAGTCAGGAAGGCAGAGCGCCAAGGCGCCGCCTGAGTAGGACGAGAACTAGACATTGTTTGTTTGAGATGACCAAGGATCTGAGTCGTACGCTGGACAGAGGAAGTGACGTGTTTCATGGGTGATGAATTCGTGCTCTCATGAGATCTTTCAGGCTCAAGTTTGTCTGAGTGAAGATGATTAGTGAGTGGTGAAGTCGTGAGACCCCACTTCATGTTCAAGCATTAAATCATACTACGCAGCAGCTCGATGAGAGACTGATCTATGATTCATGAGTTGAGGAAACTATTGACAACTTGAATAACTTTAGACATTGATCTATTAGTTGACGATATCATCTCTATCCATCTCTTGGCTATGAAATTGGGCACGTGGCTGTGCAGATCTTGAGCCTCCGCCAAGCCCTGAACTGAGGACACCACCTGGTCGACAACATGACTCTGTGGAACCGAGTAACATTCGCCAACTAGAGTTCACGCCTAGTACAGATTCTTATTACCACTGTTTAGTGGTAATTCGCGGTCAAGGCACATTGTCTGTGAGCCCACATGATGCTGCCGCTCAAGGAGGTCAGACGTCAAGTCAAGTGCCGGGTCATCTTCAGCGGAAATGACGACGGAGCCCAAAGACTCGACAACATCTTGACATCTGCCTTGCTGGCTGGGCTCGGCCAGAAGCCCTTACCCAGGCTTGTCCCTCATTTCCAGTATACGTCATTGGCTTTGCTCGAGATTGGTCCGTCAAGTTCTCTCTGAGGGTCCAGACCGTCCGGGGTTGACACCCTGAAGGGGCTTAGCCGGGGAGCCGAGCGGTATGTAGCGGCTATGCTACTGACGGAGGTCGACCAAGGAGGAGAAGACTCCTCACGGCACTGTACAGACAGCGTACTGTATGTAGGGAGAAGTGTGTGAGAGATACATGGTCCTTCGCCCAGCAAATGCCGCGCGTCAGAGGTATGGATGCCCGCTCTTCGTAGTCTCGGCCTTTATCACGCCCCCGACTCGCCGTGCCGGGGCTAGAGGCGCAAGTATTGATAAGCAGCCACGCCTCCGCCTCGCGAACTGGCGAAGCTCTATGCCCTCTTCTCGAAGCTTGGTTCAACTGCCGCTGCATCCTCCTCCTCACCATGGAGCTCACCGAGACGCCTCGACGACTACAACGCCCGCGCCCTGAGGGATGGAACTAAGGCCCGCAAGGGTGGAGTGTGCCCGCGCGGAAAGGGTTCACATGTGCCCAGGCCAGGACCAGGAGAGAGAGGCAGTTCATATTGAGTTTCTACCAGTTGAGCCCTGGTAGGCCCAGTCTGGCTCTAGCGGGCGGAGAAAGATGGAGAAGCATGTCTCAGGCACGGAGATCAGCAGGAATTTGTTGTGCCTCAAGGTGGTGGACAAGAAGACTTGGCTTTGGACGGGCTGTCACCGATGTCGCTGGCGCCCGACTCCTCTACCAGGGTCCCGGGGCACCTGTTGGTGTTGGGGTTCTCGTGTGTGCGACGATCCATTGGGGGCGCGGCGCGATCCAATGGACGGCTGGGTGATGAGACAGGGATGTCCAATTTTACCATGGCTTGACTGGCTGGGGGGGAAATCGACCTCGTTTTCCCAAGTGCCGGTGAGCGAAGGGGAAGGGAAGGGGGGGCCATATTGCAGAGCCGGGACGGGGAGATGAGCATGGTCCCAGCCGGTGACACTCACCGGGGTCCTGTCTGGTCTTTTGTGTCTCTGCTCGGATCTCCTCGAGTGTCTGGCTTCAACATTTGCTGAGCCCTTGTCTCAAGTCCTCTCTGCCTCGTCTTTGTTGGTTTGGCTCGGGGACGAGGCGCCAGCCCGGTGGAGATGTTGGCGACACCTTTTTTTACACCCATGACGATGGCTCAGGCAGTAAATAGATCAGGGCCTGGGCCAGCCATTGTTGCGGTCTCTCTCCCCCTCTCTCCAGATGATGACATGGGGGCCTCCATCGGTTACGGTTCGCCGGAGCCGGCACTTGTTTTCTTGTGTCGAGGTCATCAACAGAGTCGTATGTCGATCCGTGCGTGCACCCGTCTAGCACTGCTGGAACGGGGGACCCGGCCGAGCCAGGAAAGGAGGCTGAAAGTGAGAGGCCTCGTCTTTTCTCGCTTAGAGCATCTGTCTGTGGAAAGGCGGGCAGGTTTGGTGGTGGTTTCTGTGAGAGTCGGAGATGGACGGGGGAGAGAGAGAGAGAGAGATGAGCGATATTACCACTTGAATTCTTGTAATATCCACAGATGCAATCTGATACATAGGTACTGTAGTAGGTACGGATAGTTGACATACGGTACAGAAGAAAGTAGACCGTCCGTCTCCTCGGCAAGCGGCTACGGTTACAGTTACGGCAATGCCACGGCCAAGTTCCGTTCTCATCCAAGCGCCGTCAAACCCCGTAAACTGTCCTCTTACCAACGTCCGAGGGTGGGCATCTTGTCTTGTCTGGCAGGCAGTCACTACGCCTTTTGTTTTAGCTCGTCTCTCATTTACACCTGTCAAAGCTGTCTGTCACTCGACGAGAGAGTGTGAGTCTTGTTTTTTCCCCTTGGTGATAGATACTACTGTGTATGTATGTATCCGCGAGCTAGTAGGCATCTAGACGGAATTAATTAGCATCCATCCCGTACCTTCCCATGTACTTGCCTTGCCTATCCATGCCTCCCTCGGGTACCACAAGAAACAGCCGCGTGGAAAGCGCGCGCTCTGCGCTGCGCACGTACTCGGTCCATGCCTACCCAACGGCTCGTAGCTGCCTTTTAGAGGCAAGCAAGCCTGGTAAAGGACAGGGAAGGAGGAGGGAAGGTACATACTTGTACGGGCTCCTGCTTCTGCTCCTGCTCCTGCCTCTGCTTCCGCTGCCCGGGCACCTACCTATCCTATCCTTCCTTCCTTCCCTCCCATTCCCGGGCTTCCCTGACTGACTGCCCTGTCTAATCCGTACGCTGCTGCTGCTGCTGCTGCGCTGCACTGCGCTTTCCCACTTTGCTACTTGCTCCGCCCCCGCCTTTTTTTGCCCCCCCGGCTCTCTTTTTTTGATTCCTTCCCTTGGATTTTCCCAACTCTCTGCAATTCCCTTTTCTTTTCCGGGATCTCTTTTTTTTCCACCCTCGGGCCCTGTTATTCCCATCCCATCCCATCCGTCCCGTTCCGTCTTTTGCGCGTGCGTTCCAAAGGTGAAAGGTGTTGCCCTTTGCCCTCTGAGCCTGCTACTGTATCGCGGGCTTCTCTGTTCCCCTTAATTATCATAGGGAGCCCAAAAAACTCCCCGAAGGACCTACGCTTGTTACCCCAGCTGCTGCCAGCTCCAGTTCCAGCTGCCGCTGCCGCTGCCGCCCATCTCCGGCCGTTATTTCCAGCGCCAGCCGAATACCGACGACACAACTCGCCCTCGTCTCAAGGCCCCCGAGTCCATCAGCATCTTTATTCCCGGTGACCCTTTCAGCCAAACGAACCCAAACCCCAGAGCCCAAAAGACGTCTCGTTTGGCTGGTGCCTTTTGACCATCCGCAAGTGCCAGATCTCGGCCCCAGTTTCGTCAGATCCAGCTCCAGCTCCAGCTCCAGCTCCAACCTGGCCCGCCCCAAATTGCCGCGCATCAATCCCCTCGCCATCGTATCGCTTCGCTCAAAAAGGTGCTCACTCACTGGGTCAGCGTCTTGGTGAGCTGAACTGCGCAATCGATGGATTTGTCTCGGCGGGCGCATCCGCATCACGCGCATCATCAGCCGCAGCTCTCTAACCCATCAACATCTCATCGCCCGGCGCATCACTCTACCTATAGTCCTGGTCCTCCGGCTCATCTGCCAACTCTTCCTCTGCCGGGCACTCATCCGCCCCCAGCTCTGACGCCTGGTTCAGCATCCACGTCACCGGCGTCCGTCTCACATCGGCTGCCTTCAGCTTCTGCTTCAACCACGTCACGGCATCCTACTGGCGACTATCTTCCGGATGCCGACGACCAGGACGCGTCGACCCCCGTCAACGGCGATGAACCCCCAAAGAAGAAACAGAAGCGCAACAAGCCCACTCTGTCGTGTCATGAGTGCGTCGAGCGCAAGACAAAGGTGGGACTTTCATGTGATGTGCAGCCTCATCCATCTTGTTTTCATCTCACATTTACCCACTCAAACTCCATTTTGCATGAGATGAGCCCACTTTACCCCAGGCTTGACGTTGGATCTGAATCTGGACTACATGAGTCTCAATGTTTATTACGTTTATTGTTATGCATGCGAATCTTGGTTTCTAAATGCTGACCCTTTATAGTGTGATAGGGGTCGGCCGCATTGCCTTGCTTGTGAGTTCCCACCCTGCCGTCTTGTTCCATCACTAACTTGGCCAGGCATAAAACGACAGACTGAATGCAGATACGCACATGTCGCAAATCTCCTCGAGTATGGGACTTTCCTCCCTCTGTTGTTCTGACCTAACATGAGCAGGGAGACAACGCGGTCCGCAGCCAATGGCCGCCGAATGACGAAGCCTCCAAAGAAGAAGTCTGGTTCCAGTGGAAAATCTCCAATTCCAAATATTGCCGATCGAGGCATGTCCAGTGACCCGGCTGCCTCTTCCCGCGGTGCCATTGCTCTCTCAATTGGCCTGTTGTCCAATGTACCATATTCGCTGCCCACTGCGAGCAATGTCTTTGGTATTGGATCCGAGCATCCATTCGCAAACTACTGGACCTGTGAGGGAGGATTGCCAGAAGTGATCTCGGTACTGCCTGAAAAGATCCAGGCCGACATCTTACTCAACCGCTACTTCGAATGTGTCGACCCCGTATATCCCATGATACATCGACAGACGTTTTATGCCGACTATGAGCACTTTTGGCAACTGAGTCAGCAAGAGAAGAACGATACAGATCCTTCCTTTATTGCGTTGATATTTGTCATGCTAGCTCTGGGCACTCAGTTCGTGACATCGACGACGTCTTGTCGGGAACGAAAGCAAACGGCCGAATTTTATGCGTCAGCAAGCAATCAGGCATTACGGATCGCTTCATATCTCAGCAAGGCTTCATTGCGCTCGATACAGGCCATGGTCTTGTTGACGTATTTCCTCATCAATGACAATCATGCTTCGGATGGCTGGGCGTTCGCGGGTATCCTCATCCGGCAGGCCTATGCCATGGGACTACATCGTGATCCAAATATTGGTCGGTATAGTGCTACCTGCTGTAAATCATGACTAACACGGAACAGTGACCCCAAATGCTACGTTGTTTGAAAAACAGCAGCGGAGAAAGGTGTGGCAGGCGGTTCTTCTCCAGGACACGTTCCTAACAGTGCTACTTTCGCTTCCGCCTTCGGCAACACATACGGATGTCTCAGTTGAGGACTTGCTCGATGATGGCTCCTCGATCGCCAACAGCGACCCTACGGATACAGCATATATCCGAGGATCTTGGACTCTGGCCAACTTGGTTCAGGAGACTATCTGCTCGCCCCGATCACTGGACCTACCTATTTGCACGACGGCAAGACACAAGTCGAAACTGATTGCAGACTTCCGCGCCGTATATCGATCATTCCCCGATGTGTTCCGTTCGTGGGATCCCGACAGCATCACGGCACTAGCCAAGACAAATAAGAGAGTGGTTCGGCAGACTCTGTTCTTGACGAGTAATTACTTTCACAACCTGATGCTGGTTCACGCTTCGGAAAGCCCTGATGTTCCGGTGAATGTCCGAGGGACGCTGGAGGCGGCACACGACGCGATTACGGCATTCTTCCTCCTGTTCACGCTACTCGAGACGGAAGCACGTGTGTGGTGGGTGTTTAATCATCGGGCGTTCCTGGAGGCGCTGTGCATCGGCAACGTGCTGAAAGAAGCGGGTCGGGAGCCCGGAAGCGCAGATATGCTGGCGAGGGATCCGTTGCTTGTGAGGGCCAAGGCAGATATTAGTAAGCGGACATGATGGTTTTCGTCTTGGCGAAGAGGCTAACTCGTCGACAGCGCGGATGATTCAAATTATGCAACTGATGGGTGAGGACTCGGAAGTTGCACGGACCCGAGTGCAGGTGTTGAGCGAGTTTTTGACATGAGCGAAGGAAGACAAGAAAGAGACGGATGCAAGCAACGATGGATGGAAGGAATGGGGTGTGTAGATTGACGGGTCGTAATGGCTCATAGGACATGGGCCAGGTATGATATGGATGCATACCTGCTGTATATGTATAAGATGGTTGGAGCAGAGCGAGTCATCTTGGGCTCATCTCTTGCTGGACAGACACATAAGCACGCACATGACTATCTAGAGGAGGGGCACACGACATGAATACACTATTGCCTGGAAGAGCAAGGGAGAGAAAAGAAAGATGATGAAAAACAGAGGCGACGCGCAATGTATTAAGATGGGCGCCAAGAAGGATGGAAGAGGAATTGCCGAAGAGGCCCGGCGCCACCGACGATGCGACCAGGGGTTGAAGAAGGACTCGTCAGCTCGGGGGCGGTGATTGGTCAACGACCGAGACTACGAGTCTTGGTGGGTTGATGATTGCGCAGCCCGACCCTTTGGAGGATAATGTCGCTCAGCCCAGCTGGGCTCGGAGGCAGGGCTACCACTGTCTACAGCAGGGCTACAGAAGGGTCACAGGAGGCTCAGGCGGTTCAGAAGACGACGCTTTTCATTTGGTGCCTTTCCGAATCTGTGCTGGTCAGCCCCTCGGCCTCGTGGCCTCTGAAGATAGCGTCTGAGAGCCCACCGGGATAAACTCCCACATCCCGGAGGCCATTTGTATCGCCAGGCAGCCCAATTTCTTCACTCACTCTTCTTTCCATTAATCTCTGGACACGAGCCTGTGGGCTATCTTTTTTTTTTTACGATTCACCCAATCCCTTCTTTCCTTTTTCCTTCTGCCTATCGTCGTATCCTTCAGTCGTTGAATTCGTCACTGCCTATCAACCAACTTGCCTACCCGCTCCATCTCTATCACGTGTAAGAGATCACGATGCGCGGCCTCTCCAAGGCTGCCGCCCTCTTGTTGGCGCCAGCGCTGGCGCTGGCTCATGGCCCTCATCATGGTCCTCCCCCGCCTCCTCCCCCTCCCATGGGGTTTCTTCCTGACGCGCTCGATGGTATGTGGATTGAGTCTTGGGGACTTGAAGGGTGAGGCTAATATGAGCAGTAACTCCCTCAGCGTTTGTCACCCTCAAGGTCCCGTGGGGAGAGAGCGAGACATATCCTCTGGTACGACGACTCATCTCGACTCAACAATTCAACCGCTAACCAACCGCTACAGACTCTCAGGCTCGATGTGGAAGAATCAGAGGATGTCTGCGGCCCCGCCAACGTCCGCCTCAACGGCGAGAAGCTGGCCCAGGACGCGGCCGGCCACGGCGTGGGATCCTTCTACCTCAACAACGACACCATCATCTCGGCCGAGTGGGACTTTGAGTGCATCGGACCCCGCGAGATGCCCTTTGCCCAGTCCCTGCGCTTCAACGTCCGCGCCCTCGACGACATGGCCCTCTCGGCCGACGCCTCCTTCTGGATGACCTTTAAGCAGACGGCCCCCATCCGCATCTCGGACGTCGGCAACGCGGCCTACGTGTGGAGTCTGTCCATGCCCTTCGCCTCCAAGGACGACGCCCAGGTCCCGGTCGAGAACAACGACGACGACGACACCAACGCGCCGCCCATCTGGGAGCACCCGCACTACGAATTCCAGGACCCCGAGGAGGAGCTCCAGGTGGAGCTCATGGAGCTCAACGCCCTGCACAAGCAGATCCTCGAGCTCGAGAGCCTCGTCAAGGAGCGCGAGGCCTCCGTGTCCAAGAAGCTGGGCAAGAAGTACCCTCCCCCGCCGCCCTCGACCATGAAGATGATCAAGCAGTGCGACGGAGTCAAGTGTGTCGTGCACACCCTCACCGACAAGGTGAAGCACATGTCTCATAGACTGTACGGAAGCATCTTTGGTCATCACCACGGACCTCACCCCCATGGACCTCACCACCACGGCAACGGAACCCATCACGGCCCGCATCACCCTCCTCCTTTCCCTGGAGGTCACCCTCCCCCTCCTCCCATGTGCATGCCCTGCGAG
>JAANQP010000275.1:0-21892 GCA_011320165.1 Fusarium protoensiforme | reverse complement strand
ATTTATATTAGATTTTATATTATTTTAAAAAAGGTAATTAGAAGATTAATATTAAAGGGGAGAGCAGCGATATAAAGGGGAATTTAACCCCTTTAGCTAGCTGAGAGGCCACCTATTTATTATAAATAGACCTACTCTTAGCGTATTATTAATGGTATCTATGATAGTATATATAAACTCTACTGATTTGAGTTGATTGAGCCCTCCGGCTTTGGGCATAAAGCCTCTATTGTTGAAATTATTGAGATATTGATTGAGATACTTTGATCCCCTTTTTGGGTGGCATAAAGTCTGACATAAAATAATATTATCCCAAGAAAGGAGGCAAAGGCAATTTAACAACAAGTGACTCAAACATTGGTTTATCCCAGTCGCCTTTTGTCGATGTTCGGCAATGATGGCGGCATATGGAAAAGTCGGGGAAAGGACCCGTTCACCGGAAGACAGAATGCGGAGGTCCAAGTGCGCCTCCATCCGAACATCACATGCGGAGGCAGAGAACGTCAGGGCGTGCCCAATAGAACTGCTCTGAGAAAGAGATGGTGGCAGTCAAGGATGACCTCGAGATGCCCACCGGCTCGGTGGAGCTGGAGCGAGACGAGCAAATGACGAGTTTTCATTACCTTTTTTTCCTTCATCACGACAGGCCGGCGCCCTATGGTCAACAAACCCACCCTCCGAAAGCGGGCCTTGTCCTTAGCTCGGGACGGCGCCGATGCCCGACTCTACAGAAGCAGTTATAACTCTCTGGACCTCCTCCCGGCAAGGGTTTCCTCTCTCGCCTCCCCGCTCTGCAAGTCCCTGACAACTCGAGACAAGTCGACATGCCGCAAGTTTAAAGACACAGCATCAACTGGACAACTAGAAGCAAACAAGAAGGAAATCGACATCCCTGAGCAACTCCAACGTGATGGATTGTCATCAAGTCACCTCGCGCGCCCTCCACGATGAGAACGACATCATCGACCATGTCAACAACGTTGATGGAGGCGACGTGAAGCCAGGGGCCGACCTCGAGAAGCAACGGACGACGGCATCGACGGCATCCTATCAAGAGACATATCCCGAGGGCGGCTTGCAGGCATGGTCCGTGGTCGCTGGTTCGTGGTTCACCCTATTCGCTTCACTTGGACTAATGAACACTCTCGGCACCTTCCAGGCCTACGTGTTGAACAACCAGCTCAAGGAGTATAGCGAGGGAACCGTTGGCTGGGTCTTTTCCGTCTACACCTTTCTCGCATTCTTCTGTGGTGTCTACATTGGGCCTGTCTTTGACAAGTACGGTCCGAGATGGCTCGTCATTGCGGGGGCCGTCTTTACGGTTGGTGGCATGGTGTTTATGAGTTTCGCCACTGGTAAGTGAACTCCTTGACTAACGTCTCTCCATATGCTGATTTGTCTTAGAACTCTGGCAATTCATTGTCGCATGGAGTCTGCTTACTGGCTTCGGAACCTCGCTGCTGTTCACACCCTCGATCGCTGCTGTCGGTCACTTCTTCAAGGCGAGGCGCGGCTTGGCAACGGGCATCGCATCTACGGCTGGTGGGCTGGGTGGTATCGTCTACCCTTTCATGCTAACGTCGCTAATCGAAAAGATTGGTTACGGCTGGGCAACCCGAGTCGTTGCCCTCGTGTGCTTGTGCTGCAGCTTGGTGGGCATCCCCCTCCTGCGGTCTCGTCTACCTCCGGCCAAGGACGCCACGGCGCACCCCAACTTTCGAATCTTTAAGAGCATGCCGTTCCTCCTCACCACCATTGGCATCTTCCTTCTCGAGTTTTCCCTCTTTATTCCACTCGGCTACATCTCGACTTATGCCTTACACAAGGGTTTCGGCAAAGACTTTTCTTACAACCTCATCCCGATCCTCAACGCTGGCTCAGTCGTGGGACGAATCCTGCCCGGTTACTACGCAGACGTCATCGGTCCCTTCAACGTTAGCATTCTCGCCGTCATCCTCGCCATTGTTGCATGCTTTTGCGTGTGGCTGCCTCTGGGCTCCTCCACGGCCGGCATCATCATCTTTACGCTGCTCTTTGGCTTCTCGAGCGGAACCAGCATCGCCATTGCCCCCGTCTGTATCGGGAGGCTCTGCAAGACGCAAGAGTATGGACGCTACTACGCTACTTCGTACACGATTGTGTCGTTTGCCTGCCTGATTGGCATTCCCATCGCCGGCAGCATCGTTCAAGCCAACGGCGGCGAGTACTGGGGGCTCATCATCCTGACGGGTGCCGTGTACATTGGCTCCGTGATTGCACTTTTCATGGCCAAGGTGTACCTGCTGGGATGGCACAACTGGAGGGCTGCGCTGTAAGGGGATGCTAGGCACCGACAATTGTCCGAACGTATGACATCAGTTGCAGCTGCATGGGTCTCGAAAAGATAGACAGGGTTTGGGGGCAGGGACAAGAACAAAAGCATGACGAAAATAAAAGCATTGCATTTTCTGTTTTGGAAAAGGGAGTCTGGGCAAAGGAAAAACGAATCATATACAGATAAAATTGGCACGGCCGGCTTGGATTCTCTGTACATAGTTGAGCTTAGTAAAAGCTGAATATAATGTCTATTTGTTTTTTTGTAGAAACGAAACTCGGCCACTTGTTGTGTAACCCGAGGTCATTTACGTGTACTCATGTCATTACCTGTAATCTCTTCCAGAAGCTATACGCGATTCACTTGGTGAAACCCTTGATATGCTCATCATGCAACTCTTTCACAGCAGGGATGATCAACTTTTCAACCTCGACGCCGGGATCCTCCCGGGGCAGCTCCTCGGCCTTTAGAGGTCGCAGCTCGGCCTCCCCCCAGCCTCCCTCCCTCGGCACACGCACCCAGCGGTCCTCGCGGCCGGGACTCACAAAGACCACCTCCCACTTGCGCGTGGACAGCAGGTTGCCGATGACGAGGTGGTGCTGGTACCTGTCCAGGCTGTACCGGGCCTTGCGCACCAGCAGAGCAGGGTCCGTCTCGAGCTTGAAGGACACGATCATGCCCTCGGGCGCCCAGCCGTCGACCAGGTTCTTGAGGAACTTGGGCACCGGGTCGAGGTCGACGACGAGACGCTTGGAGCGGGGGACAGAGGGCGACGAGTCAAAGTTGTCAAACGTCTCCTCGTCGTCTGGTTTCTTCTCGTCCACGGCGTTGGTCGACTGGATCTTGTGCTCCGACATGCGGTCCGGTGGCACGAAAAAGTCGGAGACGGCGGCTGCGAGGTACAAGAGTCCAGAGGGGCCCAGAGGCCCCATGAGACGGGCAATCTCGCGCAGCTCGTGTAGATAGTCGACGATGGTGACAAAGGGAAGGGTCAAGAGCATGTTGCCGTCCCTAGCCTTGCGGTACTTTCTCAAAACACCCCTCATCTTGTCCTCAACCTCGGACCGGACACCGATGCGACCCTCACCATCCTCGGCTAGAAAGTCAAGAAAGCAGTCGGTAGCATGCGAATAATGCCTCGAGTAAGGCAGGAGACTGAACTCGCGGTGCAGGAAAATCACGGCGTACCCGGCCTCGAGAAAGTACTCTGCGCTGGTGGCGCCGCGGGTTCCGGCGCTGAAGTTGTCAATGTAGCGGACCGTCTGGCGCTCGAGCGGGACGGTGGTGCCGCCAGAGGTGACGAGGACGACGCGGTGGCCGGCGGCGGCGTGGGACGAGATGAAGCCGGCGGCGAGGGCCGTGTGCGCTACGAGGTTGCGCGGAGGCGGGTTCTGCGAGAAGTAGACGTCCTCGGCAGCGAGGGCCTCGGCGGTAGATGAAGCGGGAGCGGCCATGGCCGGACACGGGGCACGGGACACGGACGGACGGGTGGAGTAAAGACCGGAGGTGTGTCCGGGGGGAGTAAGCCGAGGAAGGGTGAGAAATGGATGGGTGACGGGTTCAGTTCGATTGATTGGAAAAGAATGAAAAGAAAACAATCAAGGTTTTAGTAAATCACCTGTGGGTGACCCTTTTTATCCTCGCTTCCAGCTTCTCCTCATGATCAAAGAGGGTCCCCCCATCACCCTGTGCTCACAACTACGAAGCATAATTCATCCCGGCGGGTTTTTTGGGGGGGGATTTTACCTCGCTATCTAGACAGCTGGAGTTGTCAATGATATTGAGACTGGCAACACGTAAGTGTCTTGAAGAAATACTCTTTTATTTTAAAGATACCCTGCGCCCTGAGTCCTAGTGCTCACTCGGACCGTTCCCTTGTGCACCATCACGGCGTCCAAGCGCAACACCACATCGGATGGCTGCAGCTTAACGTACCGAGATGGCGCAGATACATCCGAGTTTGCTTATCGAACAAGCTGGCCGAGACCGGAAGCCAAGTTACGGTACATTGCATGCTGTGACAGCCCAGGATCCCATGTTGAGGTAATAATCAATACCTCCCTTATTGCCTTCAAACATCAAAGGTACATCTCAGTCCAGAGTGGTCGCTCCAAGGCACTTGTCCAGCCCCAAACTCCTCTTTCTCAATTACACCGGGGTGCATGACCTCGATTTCGTGCGGTTGCAAGCCCAACATAGCAATCTTGTCGAGCCGACCTGGTGGGAAGGTCTGTTTTCCATCAACACCCCAGGTGAACCCTGGTTTGGAATCGTGTACCTTGGTCCAAGCATCCACCAGACCATTATCTGCGACAAGAATATTGTCCTCAGGAAGGACAGGATTGAAATCGCCAGCGACCAAACCCTTTCCAGCCTCTCTCAACATTTCCGCGGTGATTGACAGTTGCTCAGGCCGCCTTGAAGGTTCAAGGGCGAGCGAGTCGAGATGAACATTGATCAGTCTAAGTCGCGGTATCTGGGAGGAGTTATCTGTTGATGACGAGGAAACAAAGATATCGCTGCACAGGGCATCTCTGCCGAAGCGACTGGGAAACTTGACCCTCCACACCGGTCCCAAAGCCGAGACGGGCATGGATTCGTCCGAGGGTCCAAACCTGGCCTTTGAAACAAGCATCATGGTCGCAAATATGTGGCCTCCCCAGTTGGTCGTATCCGCTTCAGTTGCGAACCATGATTCCCGAATGCGGGCATCTTTCAAGAGATGTAGGAGCGCTGGCTTGGACACCTCCTGGAAAAAGATGATGTCGGCCACGGGCTTTATGCCTAGGATGTGAGAGACGATGGCCTCCAACCGAGAGTCGGAGAAGTGAGCACCTGCGTCGACGTTCCAAGTGACGATCCTGAACTTGGGATCCAGATTTCTGCCGAGTTCCGATGCTTGGCGGGGCGGCCCAGAGGTTTGAACAGGACTCCAGGTCTGCGTGGATGGAATGAATTGGTGCCATGACTGCAGAGCGGGCGAGGCAGACGAGGGAGATGAAGCCGTGTTGATCATCCTTTTGAACAAGCGCGGCAGATTGTTCATGTTCATGATGGTAATATTAGGAAATTGCTTCTGTATACGGGTAGGATCCCCTTCCAAGGCATTGACAGACAAGACAATTGCTCCCTCCAAGAGACGGCTGCCGTTGCCCCCTGTTTGCGATCATGAAAAAGTGGCCACGACGGCCCCTGAAGCTCGTGTAAAAATAGGTGATTAAATTGTTGCTCTAGTCAGATTTAGGTTTAGAGTGGCGCGGCTGGGGCCACGTCGTCCACTGTTCTTTCCTCTGACGGGACTTCCCAGACCCCTGCAAGCTTCGCACCTGCCCTGTCGCTCCTGCACTTTGGGACCGTGGGCCTGGGGAAAAGAGGGAAGTTGGCATCTCCACATGAAACTTCAAGGTTGACCTGCCTGACCTGACCTCCTGGCCTTCCTTGCCCCTAAATCCAATCCAAGCCATCCAATATCCAACCCCAACCAATTCCATTCCATTCCATTCCAGTTTCGTTCTTCAACTCCCTTCTTGTCTCTCCTGTAGTCGGTGCCTACCTACGCATTGCGCCCTCATTAATCCTATCCTTTCTTTGGGACACCTTTCTTTTATTCCTTCTCCTGTCACGTTGTCACTTGCGCGTCAGACGGACTCGAGTCCAATTGATCTGATCCTCCGTCCTCGCCGTGGACCGCATCCTACGTTGCACGCGACCTCGACTCCTACAAGGTTTGCGGCTTTGAACCTGCCTGTCGATTCTCCTCTCGACTAGAGTTTCGTCTGTCCTCTCGACTCGACTCGCGGCCGTGACCGCTGACAGCAAGTCTTTGCGACTGGCTATCCTCATCATCTCGTCTTGCTCTCGACATCATCGACTCGTCGCCCATCATGAAGATCCGCACTAAGCACTCGCCCTTGCTCTTCCTCCTCCTTCCATCCATTGCATACGCGCTGTCATCCCATGACATTGCCGACCTACCAGCTCCGGCCGCGGTCCCAGAGCAAACAAATGAGATACCCCAGGCTGGTCTCAAGCGACACGATGTCCCGACCAAGGATGCCCCCGTCGATGGCAAGGATGGAAAGCCTCACCATGGGCCTTTCATCGAGACGACGGATGACCACAAGCGGACAAACGCAGCTGCCGCTGGAGCTGCCGAGGGCGACCCGGATTCCCTCCCTCAGCTCAAGGGCCGACCCGTTGACCCAACCATCGTGGATGGTAAGAAGATCCCCGAGACCAACGATGGCGTCATGTTCGACACGAATCGAGTCCATGCTCAAGAGGGCACCACCGGGACTGAAGGCGGCGTGACCGAAAAATACAAGGCAAAGAAGCTCGAGGAGGACCTCAACGGAGCGAGTTTTAAGAAGCCTGAGTCTCCCAAGGAGGCGCCTCCTCTGCCACACAGCGAGGAAGAAAAGATCCGCGCGTCCGGAGGAGTGGTGAAGGAACCCGGCAAGGATACTGAGAAGGAGGTCGGGACAGAGTATGAGAAAGAGAAGGAAGGCGAGGCTGTCAAGCCCCTTGTGAAGGGCAACAAGGTCAACGATGATATGGATTTTACTGGGCTAGATGTGAGTATCGATTCGCCGTCGAGAAACTGGGACCACGATTGCTTACATTATCCTAGAAGCCAGATGATCTTCCCGAACGACCTGTTGGACAGAACGCGCCTTTCCATGATTCCGCCAAGAAGGAACCTACCGAGCCGAGCAGAGGATCAACTCATGGCCAACAAGATGACGACCACCTCAGCCAGCCCTTCCACTCCTTCGTTCTATCCTTTACCATGATTTTGGTCTCCGAGGTTGGAGACAAGACTTTCCTGGTTGCTGCCCTGATGGCTATGAAGCACGATCGGATGGTGGTCTTCACTGCCGCCTTTGGTGCCCTGCTTGTCATGACGGTCCTCTCAGCTGTCCTGGGCCATGCTGTTCCCGCCCTGATTTCTAAGCGCCTGACGGGTTTCCTCGCTGCCATCCTCTTCTTTGTCTTTGGAGCGAAGCTGATGCGGGAGGGTCTCCAGATGGACCCCAACGAGGGTGTCTCTGCTGAGATGCACGAGGTTGAGCAAGAGCTTGCCGAAAAGGAAAAGGAGATGGGTCGCAAGCGAGGTGATTCCGTGTCGGCATACACGCTCGAGATGGGTCTCAATGGCAACGGCAACGGCAACGGTCGAAGGTCTCGGCCCAGCAACCGCTTGATGTCGCCTCCCCGATCGCCTTCTCAGTCTCCTGTTCGGGAATCCCGTGGTGGTTCGTCTGGCATCATCCAAGGAGTGGCCAATCTCTGCTCTCTACTGCTTAGCCCGGCCTGGGTTCAGACCTTTATCATGACCTTCCTAGGCGAGTGGGGTGACCGAAGCCAGATTGCTACCATCGCCATGGCTGCCGGACAGGATTACTGGTGGGTTACTCTTGGTGCTAGCTGTGGCCATGCCATCTGCACTGGTGTTGCTGTCATTGGCGGCCGGGCCATCGCGGGTCGAGTCAGTCTCAAAGTTGGTAAGTTGATGACCTCTACTCTACGCCTAGTATCATGGGAGCTAACATTTTCAAGTCACTGTCGGCGGTGCCGGTGCATTCCTCATCTTTGGTGTCCTTTACCTCTTCGAGTCGCTCTACGGCTAAAGACGATGCCTGCCCAAACGGCATTTCTCTTTTCTCCAATATACAAGGGTTTCACACCTGTCGTCATTCGAGACAAAGTGACTGACTATATGACGCCTATTCATTGTAATACTTACTATCCACGTTTAACGGCCGCTCTGCAGTATTGAGACGTTTTCGCGAGCACCGACCGAGCTCGGCGTGAGAGGAGCCTTCTGGTGGCGTCCTCTCCCTCTGGCTCGATCTTTTGTATAATACATCTGGCTGAGATTGTCTCAGTTCTCTTTCTTCTTCTTCTTTCGGTGCGAGGGACAAAAGCTCCCTTGGTAAGATAAAGGCTATGGAATGAGACAAAAAGTAAAGAAGAGGTTAACTAGTGATGCAAGGGAAGACTCTTGGAGGAAGAAGGCTTGGTGGGAATGGCGGAGTTTTTGGAAACAGGGAGAGAGTGTCTGTCTGATGAACTGGATGGAATGGAATGATACAGGGACAAAAGCAAGGGGTAATGGTGCAGGACTAGAATTGGATGGAGCTGGGCTGGGGTGTCCATGTTGGTTACTTGATGTAGCTTGTACTGGATGTGTGGCGATCAAGAAGCTTCTCGGCAATGTATGAATACGAGTGACCAATGTCTTGCGTCAAGGCTACTCAAGATGATGGGCCACAGCAAAGACAGCACAGGCGAGATATCAGATGGCAGACCATGATTGGAAACCTACCGGCCATTACTAGCGGTCAAGAGACACATGAGTCTATTCGACGACTAGAGGTGCAGGTTAGGGAGACTGATGGTAGTGAGGATGAGAGGAGGCGAAGATTGAAGTTGGCATGTGGAGTGACCAACATGGCTGTGTAATAATATAAAGGAACGGGAGTGAGTGATTTGGAGACTTCTGTTGAAGGGTGGTTTTTGAGTTGACCGTCTGTCTCATCTATGCATATTTTGTCAGCCGCCAAAGTTGATGGTGTTGATGGTCAAGTTGGCCGTTGACTGCCATGCTTCAAACACGCGACTTCAGCACCAAGACGCCCAACTTGGGGCGATTGCTTGGCTTGGCGGGTTTGATAGCTTCAAGCTCATCCCGAGTAGTGTCTGGCGAAACAAATCGGCTGTACGTACGCCTTTGCTACCTCTGTCAATTGGGCGTAGACTACCAGGTCGATCCATACATGATATTGTTTTCACAACTGAGCGTCCTTGACTTGGTTGTTATCAGGAGAGGTTGAGGATGAATCCCACAAGGATATATTCTAGATCATGGCGCTTTGCAAAAAGAGACGGAACATGGCTACCCAGATTCTCCCAGTCAAGTGTATCCATCCCACGGAGTGCAAACACATATTCCCAATACTCAGGGTACCATCCTGCAAATTCCCAATCCAGGAGGGCCACGATGTGGCCGTCACGCACCAAGATATTGCGCGAGGCAATGTCACCATGCGTAAAGACGACAGGATACTCAGCACCAAGCTGCGTCGTGATCTGGTGCCAGTAAACCGACTGCGCTTGTGATCGCTTGGGCGGCTGCACGAGCCAGTCATGGAACTCAGTAAGGGTGCCGAATGGACCCCCCGAGCGCATCAGGATGCTTGGGACTATGGCGCCCTGCCCGTCGGGACGGCCGATGTGGATGCCACCCAGGGCACGCATCTGTGATATATAGCCGCTGAGCTCGGCCAAGATGTCGGAGCGCTGGTCTGGTGTTAGGACCGGCCACGCCTGCTGCAGGGTCTGGCCCTCGATATATTCCATAGTGATACGATCCCAATCACTGCTGATGACCTCGGGGACCGGGATCGTTGTGTGCTCCTTGACGAAACGCAGGACCTGCGCCTCGGCGGGGAAGAGTCGCCAAAGAGCGCCTGGATGCGATCTTTCTCCCTCATTTCCCTTAGACGTTCAAGTCCGCCGCCGCCGCCGCGACCAGTAGTCATGACGGTTTGGGATCTTTCGTAACTAGGATGTGGCGGGACAAGCAGTTTCTTTGCGAGGTCTGGATGCCGAGTGAGGAAATCATGGGCGAAATCGGAGCCCAGTCCTTCTTTGACGCCGTCGCGTTGGGCAAGATGCTCGGCAAACCAGGAGATTAGGTCGTCCCGGACCACAGTGCCTGAGAAGCGCTCCTTGGACACCCAGTCGACTATCTGTTGTTCTTGTTCCACCGATAGTGGGTGCTTCTGATGTTGGGAGGCGGCGTTTGGCATTGTTTCTGGCTAGGTACCTACCTATGTTGGGCAAGGTGTGGGAAGTGTCATGATCAGGGCGTGGGTGCCTGAGGCTTCTATTGGATAATAGACAAGTTCTATATAAACAAATCTAATTAATAGAAAAGCGAAAACCAATACACCGGGAAATCGCATTGCAATTAATTAATCAAGTAGTTACGGCCTCGAGCCAGGCGTGAATGAGCTGGGGTTTCTTTGGGTCGCTCCCTTTCTTCATCTTCAACGGTTCATCGGGTCCAAAGCGACGAGGGATGATGGTTTGACCGAACCCCTCCTCCACCTGGGTGCAGCACCACCAGAACACAGCCTTGGTGGCCGTCTCGGAGACTTTGCGGATGGCTTCGTGCCCCTTGATCTCCACGTTGCGCACCGGGGCAGACCTAAGCAGAGCTTCTTTGGATGGTCGACAAGTAGTATCCCTGGCATCAACTGAGAAGCCGTGATCCACAGCGCCGTCGCTCAAAGACCACGTCCAGTGTGAATAGATCCAGTTGTGGGAACAGCCAAGGTGGTCACGGATCTCGAGCTCAACGTCTGCAACTCTCATTCTCCCGGATGGGGGCCACCCGTAAGGTGGAGTGTGCGAGAACTCGTCATCTGGGTAGAGCTGGGAGCAGGCATGACGCAAACGCCATACATCTGCCCTTGATACCGTACCGTCGTGACATGGTCGAGTCTGGTGGCAGTCTAGGAAAGATTGTGCCGCGCCAGTTCACGCAGCAGCGTCAATAAGAAGGGATAGTCTCGCAGTTTAGCTAGAGACGGGTAGATGCAGTTGATGACCGTTTGACGGCCGCATATTGCCAGACCGAGCCATAACGGGGCGACGGCTGTCGAGGAGAACGCCTTCGCGAGGAGATCCATGCGGTTTTGGTCAATAGTTGGCTGCAAGGCACCAGCGATAGGAAGAACCCAGGCTCCTGCGAAGCTACATGGTACATCTGGATCCCAGAATACACTCCAGAGCGCAGGTCCCATCACCCAGAGGCAAAGGCTGAGTGTCATCAAGTGGCCGATGAGGTTGAGGTCAGTCGGGATACTTGTTGGAGGTGGACACATGGCACGAGTAGCAAACGTTGCCATGGGCAGTTCGATCTCGGCGGGATCCAAGGGCGACACGTTGGCGTGAAGTGGAATGGTGAGGGCTGCAGCAAGTGCCGCTGAAGACTGGCTGCCGAGACCGTAGGCATCGCAGAGCCTGGAGAGGTAGCACGCCGCTTCTCGAGCTGGTGGCGGCGGTCCTTGAGGATTCTCAACGCTATCCTGAATCTCGATCTTAACATCGCCAACCTTGATTGCCTAGGGGGAGATTCTCTCGTCAGCCATCGACCAGCCCACCCCGGAGGCGGTGATGGCCCTCCACCACCCTCGCTCTGCGGGAGACGCGTAGCTGAGATCGAGCGTCGTCAAAGGACAAGACGAAGGTGTCACCTGGTAGTATACTAGAGGTAGACCTTGCCGCTCTGCGAGAGTAGCACTCAAGATGTATGACTAGCCCAATGTCAACAATGCGATGCCATTGTTTGCATTCTTATCCCAAACCCGGAAGTTGGGTGACCAAGATAGCGAGAGACTCGTGACGTGGAGTTTTGTCAGAAATAATCTCTTTGGTCGTTCTGTGCTTGTTCCCAAATGGCACAGTGGTTCAGTGTTCCTCCACGTAGAGTATCCTTCAACCCATCTGGCATCCCTGGGTATCGTGTCCGGCAGTGAAGGGATACGGTAAAGGCATCGGCCAAGGTCGAGGCTGGGGTGAGGTATACTAGTGAGGTTTCGTGCTCGAATAAGAACTGATTGCCACTTCGAAACGCTTCTGAGAAGATGGCTTGGGCTTCGGGCCCGTTGTAGAGGGCTTCCAACGACGTGGTATCCATGGGCGGCAGAGGCGCGTGCGTGGCGTGGGCAAAGCAGCCGTCAGATCAGCGAACCAGAGTGTGTTTATGAAATCCTTGGAGTTGGTGATCGACGTACGGATATACGGACTGCCATGGTCCTTACCTCCCTGCCATTGACCAAGCGGAAACAGATACTGAATTGAGTTGGTTGAGTCCTCCGGCTTTGGGCATAGAGCCTTTATTGTTGAAATTATGGAGACATTGATCGAGATACTTTGATCCTTATTCTGGGTGGTATAAAGTTAACTATAAATAATTAATTTTTCAATAAAAGCACCTTTATCTCAACAACCTCTTATATTCTCGGGCTCATTACATATCTCTAACATCAGATGTTACTCCCATTCCCTCCCCGAAAGCAAAAGGGGCATGTAGAAAAACACAGGCAACGAGAAATAAAATACACAAGAGCAAAACCAAATACGATTCCCAGATAAAGAATCAAGAAAACGAGGCTACATCCAAGCATCAAGCATACAGACATGATATTCCGACAGTTGTGTTCTTGCTCTCTTCTCAGACATCTTGGTACGTGCTGTCAGGCCGTTATTGGAATCAAACAAAGGGGTTTGGCGTCAAGAAAAAAAGAGTCCGAGTTGGTCGTTGATTCTGACATTCTATCATGGAAAATAGTTGCGCTTCCTTCAAACATTTTTTTTTTGGTCGTCAGTCATAATTTGTGGTCGTGAGATGAGATCCTCGATATCGTCCTCTAGCCTTCAACCTTCATCCCTCATCCTCCTCGTCGATCGGGGCAGGTGTGCGTCGCTCCGTGCGCCTCTTAGGTCGCCGGTGTCGCGAGCTGCTGATGTTGCTGGCCGAGTCGTCGGGCATGATATCGCCATCGTCACATGCCCAGTCTTCATCGCTGCCTGGGTCACGATCGCTCTCAGCCCATGGCGGGCGTTCATAGCCCGATTTTTGCGAGTTACCCGAGCTGGGTCCTGATAGAATGTCGATGCGTCGGCGGTTCTGGAGGTTCTGCATCAATCCCGCTCCTCTCTGGCGGAGTGCTGTTCGAACCAGCTCTGCCCGGTGGTGCAGCTTCTCAAAGGCATCTTCCATCTGCTCCATTCCCTTGTATATATCTCGCTCAATCTCTGCGATGACTGCCATCTCCATCTCCTCATCGTTGGAGACTGGCTGTCGGCTAGATGGCCCCCCTGAAGATGAGAGGCTGACAAACGAGGCTGGTGTAGTGCCTCGCGAGTAGACAGAGAAGGGAGTTGTGTTTCTGGAGCTATACACAGATGAAGCTCGGGGGCCAGGGCTCATGGTGCGTGTGTGATAGTATCCGCCGGCGGGAGTAGGACCTCGTGACTCGGGGTTTGGCGTGTGTAGCGTGTCGTCGTCGGCACCAGACCAGAGGAAACCATCGAACCGTCCCGAGATGAGAATTTCCCATTCCGAGGGGTTGATGTTTGAGAGGGCGACAAGTAGATCATGAGTGTGCGAGTTCTTGATGAGATATGTGGCCGACTCTGCATCACGAGGGACCTGGGGCAACCGGTACAGGCGTTGCAACGCGAGACCAGTCTTGATGAGGAAATCAGTGCGAGGTCGATGACCAGGAGTAGGGGCGCGGACAGATGACCGCAGCTCCTTCGATCCCGTCATGAGAGCATTGAAGTATGGGCGATCCTCGGCATCGAGGTTTGTGAGAATGGCGAAAGAGAGCGTCTCATCGTCCACTTCCTGGGGTGGTGGCACCGGTGTCTCTCCCGTGTTGGATAGCCATCGATCCACGGCAGATCGGACCTTCTTCGACTGGCGAAGGTAGTGCTCTCTAAATTCCTCGGCGATATCGGGGTCCAGCTTCACAGGAGATGCAGGTCGAGGGGGTACATCGGCAGAGATCTCGGCAGCTTTGGTTCCAATCTCGGCAAGGTCGAACGGAGGCCACTGCGGGAGCTCAAGGCGCCCACTCACCCACTCCAGGACATCACCCCAGTTCAGACCCTGGTGAATCTCGTGTGAGTTGTCACACATGATACAAGTGCAGCCATGAGGGGGCAGATCCCGAGAAAAGACATTCTCCAGGCGGTCCAGGAGCCTGCGGGCAACGGATCGATGCCCTGTGGCAACGGCAATTGACCCCTGCTTGTTGAGCACGGTGTTGTACTGTTCCAAAAGGTTAAAGAACGGGGCGAATAGGGTATCAGCGCCGGCCAGAGGAGGGTTGGATGGTCGGGTTCCGTTTTGTCGAGGTAGCACAGACAAGAAATTCTTGGGGGCGGGATAAGCAAGGCCACCATTTTGGAGGAGATAGTCGACACGTGGGATATCCTGGATGTCGAGACCAGGCGGAGGTGGAGGTGGAGGGGGTGTCGTGAAAGCAGACGCCGGAGTCGCCGTCTTGGAGTGCAAGTTTGAACCGATATCTTGGACGTCAATGACGGAGGGCGTGCCAGATTTAGTTTCAGGATAGACGCTAGGGAAAGGCGTCTGGGTGGGCGTCTTGGGAGATGAGTCTTGAGCACTCGAGGGCGATGACTCGGCTTCTTCCACCTCTGGTCTCTTGACGCTCCGGGTTGACGATGTCCGCTTGGCCGAGGGACGAGATGAGCTGGAGGTCCTTGATTCAGGGCGGAGCTTGTCTCGAGAGCGGATAGCGGAAGATTTGATATAAGTAGCTTGGCTCGAGGATGCGGATCGGCGACTAACTCGAGAGCGATCCTCGTTGCGTGAGGCTGACCGAGAGAGGGTTGACGATCTCGACTTGGAGCGATGCAGACCACCCTCCTCGACGGGAATCTCTTCTGTTGGCGTTTCGACCCTTGGCGTTTCGACCTTGGGCGTCTTTGCCTCAGGTGTCTCTTCCGGGGCTTCCTCTGCTCGAGGTCCCTCCTCTGGAATCTCTTCCTTCACCGTGCCTTCTTCGGGTTTCTTGTCACCACCAAGATCCGTCCGGGGTGGGCTGGGAGGCGAATCTGCCTTGTCGACTGATCCTCGCGACCTTGGAGATTCAGGCTCCTCAGCAGCCGCAGCGCCGCCACTGGCACCAGGTTCAGCTGGCTCAGGAGAGGGGCTTGGACTGGGGCTGGGGCTGGGGCTTGGGTAACGAGGAATGGCTAGGGAATCGCGACTAACGATTGCCTCCTTGCTGTGTGCCTTGCTGAAGCCGGGGTAAGGCATCGATATGCGCTCCGAGAGGATAGAAGTGGCAGCTGTCGAGGTTCTAGCCATGTCCGAGCTGGCCAAGTCACTGGTTGAGGCGGCACGATCGCGGTGGTGGTGATGGTGGTGATCATCGCGGTCTCTGTCCCGGCGATGTCGGTGTCGGCGGCTGGAGGTGTGGGAGATGGTGTCGCTGCCTACTTCGCTGAGCTTGCTCCTCGAGGAGCGCGAAGTGCGGTGACGGCGTCGCTCGCGGTCGTAGTCCTTGTCTCGTTCTCGGTCACGGTCTCGGTCGCGCTCCTTGCGATCTTTTCGCTCCGACTTGGAGCGTCTGGGCTTTTCGCGCGGTGACCGGTCGGCGTCGGCGACTTCGACGTCACGGTCCTTGGAGGACATGGTGGACATGGTGGACCATGGAGGGATGGGGGAGAGTATCGGGTGAGTCGCAAGCAAGTATTAGCCGAGAGTTGATCGCTGTCGTTCGAGTAGTAGCAAAGGGGAGGTGAAGTTCTGGATCAAGAAAGCGGTCAAGAGGGGAGGAAAGCGCGTAGGTTGGCGGAGAGCGTGCGTGTCAGAAAAGGGAAAAAAGGGAGGTCAAGATGCGGTTAAGGTTTTAGGCCGCGAGGAAGCCTGATCGAGTAATAAAAAAATTAGGCAGGTTCCGTAGCTGCGGAAGAAGAATGAGGTGAGGGTGAGGGGGATCGGAGATCAGGTTGGCATTGGCAGTGGCAGTGGCAGTGGCAGTTGCAGAGACTGTGAATCGCGGCAGAAGGAGCCCGGGCTGCTCCAGTGTCGGGCAGGTACCAACCAAATCGAGGCTGCCTGCCCTGCCCTGAGTCGCTGTCGCTGTCGCTGCGTCTCAGGTCAGGCTTCAGGCACTAAGGCAGGGTCATCGAGACAGGCACCTTGTCTAGATGTGGAATAATGCTCACGACGGTTGATCCCGGATTAATCTTGATAATAGATAGTCTCGAAGCAACCTGTTCCTAGACTCCCAGCCAGCAGAATATTGTCAGTGGGCTAAAAGGGGACAAGCACGGGCGGCCTTGAAGAAGTCAAACCGCCATCTCCACATCCAGCCGAAGAAGACAGACAATAAGGCCTAGGTCACTCCAGCTATTGATGATTTCTCTGCAATAGGACAAATTACAGAAATCAGTACAATCACGCATCATTACAATTACAGCACCATCCTTCTGCGTCGTCATTGACTCGGCCACGCACACGCGCAAGCTCTCCCTCCCATAATCTATCTTCATCATCCATTCCATTCCATCTTTGCCGGGGCGCACTGCCTCCGCCTCCAAGACCCCTGTGGAGCTGTACAACACACCCAACGGATGAAAGATTTACAGGGGAGCATCCCGGCGCCCGGTCTTCATAGACTTTTGGAGGCTGGTCGTGGGTCCATCGAGAGTCCCCCCGTGCCCAATGACCAGCCTCCCAAGCTCTCTAACCGCCAGATTCGCCTACCGCACCCTTGTCGCCAGACACGGGAAAGCGTTGGATTTCTGGCATGGCATGGCATGTTGGATTGAAGCATGATGGCATCTAAATTGTTCGCATTCATGGCTTGATATCGCAATCATCCCAACACTCCCTATCGTGATGATGATGATGCAGTCACGTCCCCAACTCTGCGAATGACTCAGTGCATACACCACGGTCACTTCTCGACGCTCACGCTGCCACGCACGCATCCAAGCCCCCGTCCGTAGCTTCACGTAAACCATCTCGTATGGTTGGCGGTGCTGCCCAATCCTCCACTGCATACAGATACACGTCCATCCATCCATCCATCACCAACGCTCCAACACCATAGGTTAAGCGCGCATTCTCACATGAGCCCAACACCACCATCTGCCCATCGTGATAGGCCGCCAAAAATACCGGTTTAGCACTTGCATATTCTCGAATCTTCGCTCTCATAGGACAAGGTGTTGCATCATGCATCTTCTTCTTTCATTCCCATATCCGTCATAATCTATCGCGAGCTTCTCTTGACTGTCTAAGTGATTCAACAAAGCATAACACTCGCCCTTCTTTTCCCCGCCTATAGAATGATTCCTTCTCTTAATAAAAAATAACGCCGATTCCGTATTTCACTTGCTCTTAAAAATCTCATGAGCGTCTCGTAGCATCATGCATACCGCGACGCTGTGGCTTAGCCGACCTCATCTCAAATCGATCGAGGCAAGCAGCTTGTGGGTATCTCCCTCTTCGACTCATCTCCAATGGTCAATTCATCCAGTTATCCTTTACAGGCGGTCGAGGAGACCACGGCTCTCGAGGAGTAGGACAATCTCGTGCACGATGGAGCGGACAGTCTGCTTCTCAAGATCGACAACGAGGTCGGCCTTGGCAGGGGCCTCATAGGGGTCGTCGACACCGGTGAAGTTCTTAATCTCACCCTTGCGGGCGGCAGCGTAGACACCACGGCGGTCGGTCTTCTCGCAGTACTCGAGAGGGGTAGCGACGTGCACCAGGAAGAAGGGGCCGGACTTCTCGATGAGGTCACGGGCAGCCTGACGGGCCTCGTCGAAGGGAGCAATGGGGGCGGCGATGACGGCGGCACCGGCCTTGGTCAGCTCCGAGGCGACAAAGGCAATGCGGGAGATGTTGAGGTCGCGGTCCTTGCGGCCGAAGCCCAGCTCAGGGGAGAGCTCGTGTCGGACGTTCTCGCCGAGGAGCATGGACACGGAGCGGCCACCACCCTGGTTGAGGGTGACCTGCAGAGCACGGGCGATCGTGTCCTTGCCGCTGTTCTGGTAACCAGTCATGAAGACGGTGAAACCCTTCTGGGCGGGCAGGGGGTTCTGCTCGCGGAGGACCTTGACGACCTCGGGGTAGGAGAACCAGGCGGGGATCTCCTTGCCGGTTCGGAGACGGTGTCGCAGCTCAGTGCCCGAGATGTTGGTGGTGCGGGTGCCCTCAGGGATCTCGTTGGCGGGGAGGTACTCGTCGGTGTCGGGGAGGTAGATCATCTCCTGGAACTCGACCATCTTGATGCCAAGCTCCTCCTGGTGCTCCTGGACGAGGTACTGAGCATCATAGGGACCGTAGTGGTCCTTGCCCTGCTTGTTCTTGCCGGGACCAGCGTGGTCACGGCCGACGATGAAGTGAGTAGCACCGTGGTTCTTGCGGATGATGGCGTGCCAGAGGGCCTCACGGGGACCACCCATGCGCATGGCCAGGGGAAGAAGGGCCAGAGCGGCCATGCCGTTGGGGTATCGAGGCAGGAGAGCCTTGTAGACACGGACACGGGTGAAGTGGTCAATGTCACCGGGCTTGGTGAGACCGACGACGGGCTGGATGAGGACGTTGGCCTGCTGGGAGCGGGCGGCGCGGACCGTCAACTCACGGTGAGCACGGTGCATGGGGTTCCGGGTCTGGAAAGCGACCACCTTTTGCCAGCCGAGCTTGTTGAAGTGAGCGCGGAGCTCAGAGGGAGTGACTGCGTTGTCGTTAGCTCCATGCGCCAAGCGAAACCGAGGAACCGGCACTTACAGCGGAGGTCGAGGAAGTCGTAGTGCTCAAGACGGTTGATGGCCTCGAGCTTACCACCAACGTAGAACTCCTGGGCGGTGGAGAAGAGGTACTTGACACCAGGGTGAGTGTCATCATCGCTGCCAAAGACCTTCTTGGCCTCGTTGACCCTGTAGAATGCCTTGTAAGTATGTGGGCAGCATGCGCCATTGAGACCACCTACTTGTCGGGTCGGTAGACATCCTCAACAGTGAAGATGGCAAGGTTTCGGTCGTCACGGAGATCGCGGAGGGTGATGCGAGCGCCGGGCTTGATGCTCAACCGGTCAATGGTGGCCTGGTCAACATCGAGGTTGATGGGCATGGAGAAGAGGGCGCCATCAGCGAGGCGGTTGGTCTCGACGACGCTAGAAAGCTCAATTAGCCTCTGTTAAGAGCCTACACTAGCTTCAGCGACCAAACATACCTGTTGTAGTCCTTCTCAGTGAGGAAACCTGTTGAATCACTCGTCAATTGATGTCCTCATAAAACATGCCGTCGCAAAGGTCAGGGGTCGGAGATGCGGGGGCGGGGTCATTGCCCGTGCACACCATCATCATCGCGGCGGGGGGAAGAAGCCAAACCACAGCATCAGCATTGGTGTCAGCAGCCCTTACCTTCAATGGGAGAGAAGCCACCGTTGAGGATCAGCTCGAGATCGCAAAGGTGACGCTCGGTGAGGACAAGAGCGGGAAGCTTCTCGGACTCGGCCTGGAGCTCAGCCTGGCGAGGCAGATCGCGGGCGAAGAGGTCCTTGAGGACACCGCCGTGAGGAGCGTTGGCCATTGTGATGTGATGTGTGATGAAGGTGTTGATGGGGAAGAAGAGAAGGAGTTGAAGCTTCAGGAACCGTGTCGAGGATCAAGGTTCGAGAAGAAGGGGTCTCGAGACTTTAAAAAAGACAAGAGAACCGGGGGCAGAGCACGCAATCGTGGGGGGGAAGACGATTGCACGAGTGATACTCGGGGAATGGATGACAACGGAGGACAGGAGAGAGGATGGACAAGAACTCAGGCGAGGGGAAGGGGGCGGTTTGATTTTAAATCAAGTACAGACAGTCCATCTTGTTGCGTCCACCCTGTCATGTCTACTAGTTCCCCCCGTCCCTGCCTGGCTCAAACATGACTTGCTGGGGCCGTCGACATGGAGGGGCGTACGGCGAGTGGGATGGAAGATGGAGTGAAAAAATTGCGTGGCCAGGCCATTGACGAACGGACGGACGAAATCGGCGGCCTGGGTGCAATGTCCTTCTCCCAGACGCCCATCCTCACCGTCAGAAAGAGGAAAAAAACAATGGGGTTGTGGTTTTAGCTCTCGATGACGTGCTCGGGACTTGAGGCTTATACCTGCCGCCGACGACCCTAGAGGCCAATCAGAGGCCCGCGAGACCGGACAAGGCGGCGCTAGGTCCTCGGAGCATCGCTCTCGGGCGGCGTTGGAAGCGACCGTCACGGTTGGAGATCATGATGGAAGTTTTTCTCGAGGTACAGTTGCGAGAGTTGAAGCTCTGGTTATTGTCTGAGAGTAAATGGGCTTGCGCGGCTGCAAAGACATGGTCCCTGCAACCACAACGCCGTGATGTGGGATGTAAGCCTCGTCCTCCCCTGAGGATCATGCCTCATGCGGCTGGGTTCCTGGTGCCGTGGCGACAAGACGGAGACTCTCCTCTCGTCTCCTCTCGTCTGTGAGGAGGGCCCTTTTTCTTCTAGCCCCGCATCCCATCCCACTGCGCAAGAAGCGAACGAGACATTCCACGGACATGTTCCATGTGGCACGACCATCCATCCACATGCACCCACGTCCGAGCATCCACACCCACCTCCGGCTTGCACAGAGGGACGAGTCGAGTCGAGTCGCTCGCGGGCACGCAATAATCTAGACCCTCACGTCCGCTGCTTCTCCGAGGCGCCTGTGTCTTGGCTCGATCACGACTTTTGTTCTTTTATTCATTAACTCATGTTGCTTCCAGAGATGGTCTTCCGGCCCGGTCAGTTCCCCCCCCGTAGACTTGTGTGTAGACGCCGTTGCTGGGATGTGGTTCCGCTGACTAGGGCGGTAGTTCCTCCGAGCAGATGCGGTTGTCGGGTCGGGCGATCGCCCGGAAAGTGGTGGAAGCAAGAAAAAAAAAAAAGTCCACTGCTCCATTTCCCCTCAGTCATGATGGATCATGTTAGTAATCCTGTGTCTGACATTGATGCGACGCTTTCCTTGGTTACCCCGGACATTCTGCACTTCTTAACGCCGTGACCGATGAAAAGCCCATTTTGACCATGGCATAAAAGCTGTGTTGTCCATGCAGGATGGTCGTTAGACATGCTCAATTGACCCTTCACCAAGGTGAGGGAGCCCCTGACCAGTCCCCCTGGCGATCTGGGTTCACGGAACTTCGGGTTGTTTGAAGGATCCTTTGGACCCTTGAATCGACACGCAATATCATTCAATTCCGGGCTGTTGATGGCCTGTAGCCACGCGTATCTTGTCCAAAGCTTCGTTGACTCTTGTAGCAAACTCATAAAACCTCGATGCTTCCATGATCGAGGGGAGCTGTTGCTGTTGCAACCCACACTTGATTGACCCAGACTTGCTCGTGCCTCGGGGGGCTAACTGTCCTGCAACGGCCCGTGGGGGAGACAAGGTGCGTGGTGGAGCACGGCTGTTGGATAACACGATGCGACAGTACAAAACGCATCATGAAAGGCGACATGTACGCATGAAATTGCCAGCCGGAGTGATCAAGTGGACAACGAGTGTAGGTTCTTCGATGGCGTCACCGGCAAGTTGATGATGGCAGTGGACATTGTATCTCCAAGCTGTCTTTGTTGCGGTCTCGACTCCGAAGAGTTCGCCTCTTACAAGCCAGTCAATCTTGAACTAGAACAGGTGCGACAAGGTGACAGTCCACGCTCCTGGTTGTGGCATTTGGTCAGCACCTTTTCATGATGGGCGGAAAGCCCGCGGGATGGAGGTGCTGGGCGAGAGGGGACTGGCCAGCCACCTGCAACACATCATTTTGTGGAGTTTAGTCGCCATCGATTGCCAAGGCCCGGTCCCGCGATCCCGGTCCCATCGGGGCATCCACAGCCGACCATGAACGAAAAATAGGGTCGACAAGGAGATCTTCAGGATGGGAGTGTCTGCCGACGGTCCGAAGAGCTGTCGAACCCTATGGGGATTGTCCATCTTGACAGAAACACCACACGTGAATAT